>RYFJ01002620.1:0-160000 GCA_003991445.1 Oryza meyeriana var. granulata
CACGATCAAGCCGATGAATTTAATAACTTGATTCCCATACTGGCCAGAAAACTGTTGAAACTCACAGAAAAAACAAAAAATAGACCCGCTGATCAGTAGTGATCGTCTGAGGAATCCCAAAACCGATAAATTGATGTGCTCCTGGTTGATAAATTCAATCGACTTCTTTGGACGGACCTTCTTCAAAGGAATGGCCTCTACCCACTGGGTGAAATAATCTTTGCGCAATATAAACTTATGTCCCTTACTTTGATGGAGGAAAAATCTGGACCGATCAATATCAATTCCCCCATCCTTCTGAACGGCCCACGGTTTGATGATAGGATTTCATGCGATGCCGGTTGCCCGCTGTATATGTCCAAACTATCTGACAATGCTTGACACTCCTTTATAAACCTTAAAGCAATCTTCCACATTGTCGGCCAAAATACCCCACTCTTCTCAACAACCACTTCATCTTATGAGGCCGATTGGGATGAGTCTTCCAAGATGCCTTTTCGTGCACTTCACACATAAACACTTTGGCTTCTTCCAAATCTAGGCATTCTAAGCAAACTCCCTCAAACGTCCGATAATACAACTCTCATCAAGTAGCCACATAATTTATGTAGCTTAATACGAATTCTTCTGGAAACAGACTGCGACGGGGTTTCGAAAGTAATCAATTATCTCCTGTCTCAGTCATCGGCACTGTCTGCGACATCAATATCGGCTATCTCCACCTCAACCTGCCTATTCAGCCGAATATCCTGAAGCAATCTGGCAGATCATTGGCTTTCCAAATTTGACTCTCATGGGAATATGATTCATTGACACCATCTTGAAATCCTTCAAAAATCTACACACTCCTTCATAATATGACCTCAAAACATCATCCCCTGCACTCATATTCTCCAGATAAACTGTTTGATCACCAACAAAAGGGAATCACCAATAATCTCTATAATATGGGCCCCGATTTCCTTTAATAGTGAAGCCTTTCAGCACCGCCTCGTACTCCGGCCTTTGATTGTTAGTCCGATTAAGGCTTAATTGTAAAAGCAAACTCAAAAACTTGCCCCCGAGGCGACACACATAACCAAAACCAATGACCAGATCCATGCCTGCAAACCGATCCATTCAAAAAACAAGACCCACGGATCGGCTCCACATAGTCCTCGTGAGACCCCCTGTTCCTGGACAATAAAATCGGCCACTGCTGTCCCTTGATTGCTTTAGCCGATTCGACTCAAGTCCAAACTCTAAGGCAAAAAACCCACTTGCCAACGTCGCCCTTTCAAGACTGAGCCGACAAACATATGCGTTTGACCACATCGGCCTTGGCAAACTACATGTACATTCAGCCGATAGGATGTATGCCTTCAACTTAGTACACGAGAAATATAAACACAACATAACTTTTCCACTCGGCTGGAATTATCTCGTCTCAGCATCCAAAAGTCTCACTTAGATAGAACACAACTCGCTCTTTACCTTCAAATTCTTGGATCAAAAAGAACCGATGGACTTCTCATCGGCCGACAAGTATAATCTGAACGGCACTCCTTCCTGCGGTGCGAATCAAAACAGCGCGGGGAACTAAGATAATCTTGATCATCGTCAAACGCGCGTCGTGCCTGCGCTGCCCCCCACACAAATTCTTCTTGACGGCTTTCAACTTCAATTAACGGCGTGAAAGACTCAATTTCTCCCTGATACAATTTTGATATGAATCTCCTCACAAAATTAATCTTGCGATCAACGATTGCAACTCTGCTCTTATCGCTTGCGGCTCTGTGGTTCTTAATGGCTCTATACTCCGCTGACTAACTTCAATCCCTGCGCTCAGAAACCATAAAACCCAGAAATTCCCAGCCGATACACCAAAAAGGCACACTTTATGGGCATTCATTCTTAGTCCGTATTTCTTGCCCTCTCCAGCACTCTTCGTAAATCGGCTTATATGGCTTTCCCCACTTTAGATTAACCACACATCATCAATGTAAATTTCCACTAACAAACCGATGGAGATTCATGAATATATAATTCATCGCTCTTTGATAGGTTGCACCGGCACTTTTCAATCCGAAAAGTCATTACTACCGCACTCATACAAACCGATAGGCTCCAGGACATCGGAACCGCATCTGTGTATATACCTCTTCGGCCATGAAAAATCTGATTGTATCCTGCATTGCCACCATGAAACTGATAATCGTTGGCCTGACGCTGCATTCCACCAACAAATCCGCTATCGGCAGTCGGGTACTCATCCTTGGGGGTAGCTTTATTTAGATCCCGGAAATCAATACATATCCTCAATTTTCCATTTTTCTTCTCTACCTGGACAATATAGAAACCCACTCAGCATATCGGCATGGCCTTGATGAACTTGGCATCATAACACCTTGTGATCTCCGCCTTGATCGGTTCATATATTCTGCCTTGAAGCTCCTTGGAGCCTGCTTGGAATGGCCGAACCCTGGTTTAATAGGTTAGCCGATGTTACAAACAATGAATCAGGCTTAACCCAATGCATGTCTCATAGGTATTCCCAGGCGAAAACAATCTCCGATACTCCTTCAACAATGGCTATCAATTTCTTTCTCGTAGCTTCAGGACTTAATTTTTTGCTTATAACGTCGCCTTGGTCTAAATCGCCCTGGTCCTATATCAATCTCTTCCAAAATATCAAGCCGACGTAAATCCTATGCCCCAATTATGCCACCTCGAATTCTTTCAATGGAGTCCATCAGAGTAACAATTCATGAGCGACTTGCTGATCGGCTGTATCCCCCTGACTAGGTAACCTGAGGTAATCTCCCCCAAAACTCTTCCGGATTAAGCAGTCAACACCATCGGCTTCCAGAAACTGGTAGATCGGTCATGGCACTATTGGATCGACCGATCTAGACCTTTGCACACACCTCGTACTTGAATCTCCCTGCACTGTATAACATTAGCAATTGTCGAAGGCACCAACAGTTCGCGTAATCCAGTCCCTGCGAGGAGGCAAGAAACTAGACGGACCCCTTTCCGGCAATCACATAAAAACGTGGGGTAATGTGCGTTACTCCCTACCTGTCCAGCTCCACGTTTAATACGCCTTTCGCTTCAGATGAATTCCACACACGAAGTCTTTTAGCACCATATTTGTCTTATCAGGTCTCCCTTTTCTTCTTTCTGGTTAGTCTTCCCCAATTTCGAGGCCGGAACGTATTTCCATGAAGGCATGAGATTAACCGCGGCTCCTCCATCAAACCAACAATCTTTGTGCATCGTCTTCCCTATTTACCGTATCCCTTGATTAGAACGGCTTTAAGTGCGATGCTCTGACTTCCAGTTTACAAATATAGCTTGATCAGATTGCAGATATAGCATTGAGCGGAAAACCTACCTCATCTCCTTCTTCATCTGATGACAGCGCTTATATTTACTCCCGAGACAAAAAAAGAACACCAATTACTGTGCTGTACGTCCCTCATCGTCCTTCTTCTTCCCTTGCCAAACCTTGCCTAGTCTTTTTTGGGACGATTGATCAAACCTTCCTCTGATTCTGCATAAATGCTCCTTTAATGCTGTTCTCGGTGGTCGTAGCCGTTGGCCCTTCTCTTCTGATTCTTCGGAATATGCCCGCATAGGAACACCACTGAGGATTCTGGACTTGTTTTGTCCCTGCGCTTCCCTTCATCTTCTTCAAAGAGAACTCTTCAGGATCGGCCCATCCTTATTGAACGGATGTTCTTTTCCCAGGCGACCGATCCGGGCGAACACTCCTGCTGCGATCATTCCGATTCCCTGTACCGCTGCACTCGGGGGCAATTTTCAGCTGGATGGGCAATCTTTTCAATCCCCCCTTGGATTCCCAGCAGAAACGAAAACAACGGGCCAGTTCCAATGCGGATTATATTGTTCCGGTCCATCCCCCTGTTCATCGTTACCTTGAGTACTTCTGCTATCATACCCTGATGAAGTAATCCTTGATTTACTCTGACGTTTCCTTCATCGGCTTGAGTTCTGGACGATGACCCCCGGCATAGACCATATTTACGGGAACGGGTGCCCATCTATCTTCATTGGCTTTTTAATCTTCAAACTTAATTCGTTCCTTGCTCAACGGCCAGCTGAATTTGTTGCCGCAAAAACCTTACACTCGTTAGTATGGTGCGATATCGCGTTGTGCCATTGCAATACTTTTTCCTTTTTAGATTCTTTTTGATGTCGGCTGATGGAATCACGTGGTTGGCGGCAATTGTATTGCTTTTCCTGACAACAACAAATCAAAGATCTTATCGGCTTACTCCACATCGAAATTCATATCGTTCCTCTTTGCCAATATCTTTGACCCGACGGCATATGATACCGACTTCTTCTTGGCCCACTCCGCCAATGCCAACCTCAGCGTCGACTCCTCATCATCTGAATCCGTTGAATATACCTGAACCCGAGCAACTCTCCTTTGGTACTTGTCCTTTTTCGCCTCTTGAAACCGGCTTTCATGAGCCGATACCTTCTGTACTAGTGCCAGACAAAAGATTCGAACTCTGGGTGAGACGAAAACCTTTCTCTCTGATGCGCCAAGAGTTCCTGAAAAGCTAAAATCGGCCAGATGCCCCACGCTCAGGTTTAAACTATAAACACCGGCTTCTGATATCCCGAAATCGCTGAATGGTATTCCGGTACTGTTTCATCTGAGTCGCTGCTTAACCGATGTTAAATCTGACAGTCTCAGGCTCGTGAATCCCAGCGAAGAAATATTTGTGAAAACGTGTTTCTCCAGATCGGCCCACCCCCAGAATTCGGCGGCACAGGTAACGAGGAGAACCATGTAAAAGCCGATCCAGATAATGATAAAGGCGAAAAAACCTAACCCTTAGGAGCCTCTTCAGCCGATGCTTCCCCACACTGCGCCAGAAATCGGCTGGGGGACATGTTCTACTGTAGATGTGGTTGTCCTGCCCGTGAAACACGTTAGAGAAATCCGGACCCTGTATCGCGGTGTGGCAACGGAACCCCTGTCAAATACCACTCAGGATATGGTGCCGATACATGAACGCTTGCTCCTTGGGCTTGATCCCGAACTGCTCCCTTACTATTTGGCTCTCAAACCCGTGCCGACAAATCGTTCCTCTTGCATTCTCCTGTTGATATTGCTGATACTGCACTCGGCGGGTTAGTTGCCGATGTCTGTCTGTGATACTCCCTTCTGGTAAGTACCTGGATCGGCTTCCTCCTCCCGGATAGTTCTGGCTGATCATCCCGCCATAATAAATAGATCGGTGATATCCAGGAGGATTATCCTGTTGCCCCCCGGCCTGGTTTGTGCGAACAAGTGTTCTGGTACATCTCTGCTAATGTTGTAATAACTTGGCCTGGCTCTATCTTCGGTGGGAGAAAAAACAGGACCCCGAGTTGGCTCTTGGGCAATCGAACCATCAACAGTCTTCTTGATAAGGTTGTGCAATGTATTTACTAAGACCCTGACGTGATTGATGAGTGCGTGGTGCACAGCCTCGTTGACCGATCTCCTGTAAAGGCTTGATTGGGGACTCTCAGGTTTGTATGCGGCTCGATTCTCCTACCAGTACTGTTTTGGAAAACTGAGACTATCTGAATCGGGCCCTGTCTTGGTTCATACTGAAGGATTCTAAACACAGCTTCTGGAAATTTGTCATGGTCTGTTCAACTTGCTGTTTTGTTCTTCATTAGATCTTCCATGGTGACCGGAATTACGTTGTCCATCTTGACTTCTTTTTCCAGCCATGTTGAAATCTTGATTGAAACAATGTTTGGTGGGCTCAAAACTTTCGATTGTCCCACCAGGCGTGCCAAAACTCAGCTAATCTGACACCGTGTTGACGCCGAAAATCGCCGGGGTCCTGGTTCGGCGTCTGGGTGACACGCGAAGGCCTGGGAGCATTTGCTTCACTCCAGTGCAGGTCCTAAAGTTTGAGGTTTCGTAGGCGTGCCAGTTCCAATTTGACCCTGTAATTGACAAGGAGGAAAATATTAGATCAATGAGCCAATCGGCTGGAAGCCGATCTAGACTCGTTCATCAGCCGATGGCCGTATGTACACTGTAGCACTTACACGTCGGCTTCAAGCACCGATGATGGCAAGGACAATAATGTAATAAGTAAACAAAATATCGTGCTAGCCGATCATCGAAGAGATATTCGAAAACCGGCTATAAAGCTAGATAAAATAAGCAAGTTATAATGCCATGCAATAAATCAAACAGATCCTAGCTGATCACGATCTAGTGTTACTGATTATTATGAAGTTATGCCTTCACCCGGGCCTTGCCTTATATCGGCTTCCCAAGATCTTCGTCCGCTGTCCGGCCCATTGCACTGGTCCTTACCCGGCTCATGCCGGGCCCTTACCTGGACGGTTCGTTTCCGGGGAACACTGCTTGTACTGTGCTTGGGATCGGCAGAATGAACCATCGGCTATTCCCTAGCGATTGTTGACAATAATACAGGCAAGAACAAATAATAAAATATGCAATAACGTAAATGATAAATAATTGATAAACTAGGCCGACGGCTTAAATAAAGCGATCACAGGATGAAAACAATGAATACAAATTGAGTCAGCTTTAACAGGTAACTTTCGGCTAAGCACTCCGATAACACCATCGCACAACACCATCGGCTTAGTTAAGAGTAAAGCTATTATCGTCAGGTCTAGTATATCGACCTAACCGTTGCAAGACAGACGGACAATAATAAACAATGCCTCCCAATGAGTCGATAGATATAATGCGAATCGTGATGAAAATAACTTATCGGCATATACACTTCCGATGAAAGCGGCCTGCACACAACGCATCGGCTCAGCAAGGATCGACTTATCACTAGCAGGTTCAGTAGGTCGGACCTAACCGATGCAGCACGAAACTGATGATTAAATCGCTCCCAATAAGTCGATACAATCTGTGCACACAGTGATGTGATATAACCTAGTCAAATCTATGAGATCAAAACTAAACGATGCAGCCAGTAGAATAAATAAATATATCGTGGTAAGCCGACTAACCATAAACCGACTTAGAATATCGGACCTAACCGAGAAGTCCTAGCCGATTGGTAGTCGGCGTGTACGAGGACTTTACCCTCTCGGGCAAGTTCGCGACCTAACCGATGCAGCCCGGCCCCGCAGAAGCAGGATCCCGTCGAAGGGGTGGGATGCGGCCGGATTTTTATTGATCGTTGTGATAGATTACAAGGTCCCGGGCATACGTATATATACCCCGAGTTACATGAGTCCTTATAGGACACGATATATGATTTCCTATCTATAACAGAAAACACTAACGAGATCTGACCGGACACGAGGTCAGGTTTCCTAAAAGAGATAAACCTTTTCCTAATAACTATAGTAATTAACTGCCACGCGCGGTCTTCACGGCTCCTTCTCAGACTCGGTCTGCTTTTTGGATCAATTTCCATTATCCGACTGCAACCGTCCTCCTGACCGAATATGATACAGGTCCTTACCAAATTTTGGCGTTAACAGTTCCCCAGTCCCCGAGACGCGAGGGTCTTCGGCCGCGACAAATACTCCGAAGTCCACATTCTGCGCAAGAGAAGGCCGGCTACGGCCGCTTCCCGCCAAGTACCCGGGGGCCCGAGCACTGGCCGGGCTCGGATGCGCATCCCCCGGTCCTGGGCGCCAGTCGCCCCGGACCCGGATGCCGATTGCCGACTGCTCCCGGGTGCCAATCCTCCCGGTCCCGGGTGCCGATCTCCCCGGTTCCGGGACCCACACGAACAGTCCCGAGGCGCGTTCTCCGGAAGCGGACCAGCTCTCCAACCACCCGCATTAATGATGAGGCGACGAGACGTGACGCGCCTGTCACCCGCTCCTGTGCAGTCAGAAGCCTTTTGACTTCGGTGGCGAGGGCGTGCGCCGAAGTCCAAGTAGTCAGAGACTCTTGACTTCGGTAAGCGTGCTCGTCACAATCCCGTCACATCCTCACGTCTCGATGACTCGGCCGCCTGCAGCAGACCTACCCCGGCACGGGCACAGTAGGCGGGCGTGAGTGACTGGACGTTCCGCCAACTCCGGCGTGAGCGTCGCAGGCGGACGTGGCAATAGGAGAACTCATCAGAATATCTCTCTCTCCGTGTACTGGCACTGTGGACTCCCCTTGACTTATAAAAGGAGATCCGTGCCCAGGCTCGAGGGGGGGTCAGCTTCGGCGATTGAGCTAGGCAACGAACATAACTTAGATAGCTTCCAGAGAGAGCTTCCCAGGGCCCGAGCTGCCTGGGAAGAACACACTGTATCAACTCAAATCCATATTCACCTCCACATAACATACACATAGGAGTAGGGTATTACGCTTCCGAGCGACCCGAACCTGTCTACTTCCTCCTGTCTTTCCTGTGTGCCGATCTATCGATAATCCATCCATCGTTCCGCTGATCCACCGGACACCGTATTCGCCTGAGAACTACTCCCCTGGCCGAATCTCAAAGGGGGGTCTCCGGACTTTCCGTAGTCGAGGTTTCATCCTCCGACAGGAATAAATCCTGCCGGAACGAATTTGTGATCTTGAGTTTACTTTTGTGTGCACAAAGCAATAATTGAATGAACTCTTGTAGCCTTTTCATGTGCGTGTAGCAAATTCCACCGAAAATTTTGATCACCACCTGATCTACACCATGACCACGGGCTGTGTTTTTTTTTCTTTTTCTTTAGATTTTTAAAACGGATTATTTACCCACGCCTCTAAAAATATGATTTCTTAAAAAAACTTTCTTCTAATGTATTAATTAGACCATCTATTATAAACTGTTTGTAAAATTTATTTTTTAAAATATTAATTTATCATGCTAATAAAAAACAATCAGAAAAAGCAATCTTAAATATAGCCTAGGTGCTCTTGGCGGATTGATTTTTTTTCTTGCATCTCCGTGCTGCTACTTGCTTTTTAACGCTGGAAATTGATATCATCGAACGAGCTGCTGCCTCCGCTTTTTCTCCTGCGCACGATCGAAATCGGCCGTTGACTCCGCTTCGGATAGCGGCAAAACTTGATCTCGCCGAAATAGATTGAATTTGCAGAACGACAATACGGACGGTGAAGTAGATGGATCTCTAATACTTATAGATGTACAGCGAAGACATGAATTTTTATCTAATGCTCTGATAATATTTTTTATCTAATGATTTAATGATTTAAACAGTGTATGAATTCTAGGCTTAGCAAGATTAAAAAAGAAAAGAAGATCGGACCTTACATCTAGAAGATGAGAAAGTCACCAGGCGCGGCAGTACGACCGGCGGTACGGCAATAGCTGGCAGTAGGCATAGAAGACGAACAGACAGAAGATTGAGCTGAGATGGACTTCTCATTAAGCTAACATGGGCTATTTTTTATCTCTGATCAAGGTGGTGTTTGATATAACTTCTTCACCTGGTTTATAAGTCACACGCAAAATAAGAAACATAATTAACACGTAATTAATTAAGTATTAACTATTAAAAACTTAAAAAAATAATCTATTTGATTTTTTTAGAGACACTTTCATATAGAATTATTTTGCAAAAAACATACCGTTTTGTATTTTAGGAAGCGTGTTAATGGAAATTAAGGTATAAGCTATAAGCTTAGAAGCTAATTTAAACAGGGCCTAAGTATAGTACTTAAGTAAGTAGATTAGGATTTAGGAGCCCCAATTTTTTTTTGAGGCCTGTGCGGCTGGCCACCTTGTCCATGCTAATCAACGGGCGCATCTCAGGAGATGTGAAAAAAGAGGATAATGTTCTCTCGTGTAACTTCTTTTCAACAATTATATAACTTCTATTCACCGAGAAACAAAATATATAACTTAGAAAAGAAAAGCTACACATTTCATCCAACACGTAGCACATATAAAAACGTATAGGCAAAGTTAAAGGCAAGTCAACCAACAAAGACCAGAAACATTTGTAACACCATATTTAATATGGTTCAAGTTGTTTAAACCACAAGTATAATAACTTTTAGTGGCATATAAACCCTCGGTACAATGAAATAGTATTCAGAATTTTAGGATTCTCTGATAAAATCCAAAACTCAATTCTCCCATACGGTATTTGGGTCTGTTTGGGAAGCTCCAGATCGTGAGAAACAGCTAATAAAAAACCAACTAGCAAGAATCTAGAAAATTGGTTTTTTTAGCTTTTAAGTTTTAGTTTATTTTCTAGAATCTAGATATTCCTAAAATTTAGATAAGAGTCTTGACTCATCGGAAAGCTAGAGTCTCTAAAAAAACTGCAGCTGCCAAAAGCTGCTTAAATATGTGTCTGTGCGTGCAGGTACTGTAACTTTATTTGTGTACCCCACTCACCGTAGAGTAGCTTCAGAGATCTCTGGGGCAATGTCACTCTACGGGAAGAACCAATTAGCCGGGGAAGATAGAAACAGAGTTTGAGCATGCGGGCGAGCTAGCAATTAGATGGTGAAATAAGTGACTGAAATTAAGCCAAAAATATGTCACCATATTTTAGCAAAACCATTTTATTATATAAGTTAGTGACAACTTTGTCATGGTTTAAGCAGTATGTTCTATATTTAACAATATACGAGTTCCAATGACAAAGTTTCTCGACCTGTAAGAGCTCTCTGTCTCTAAATATCTCTCTCACACTTTGTCATGATCTCTGTTTTATTATATAAGTTAGTGACAACTTTGTCATGGCTTAAGTAGTATCATGGTTAAGTAGTATGAAACTAGCATTGATGTCAATAAAGCATACACATACTTGTTTGACGTAATCATATGTGTATTCCAAATAATCACTTGACGATGCAAAAATTCGTATTTCAACTCTATTCCACAGAAATTTGTTGATGAAAAACGAGAGCAACATTACACATGGTTCATGTTAGAGTAAGCGGTTCACTAAACATGGACCACCCAAATTATATTGGACCTGCTATCCTATAAATCTAATTGAAGCCACAAATTTAGATTCAGAGTCTACATAACTCAAAAGACTAGTCTGATCGATGAGTACCATTCCTACTTTTTAAGTTGTGCTCCTCTAACATCAGTTATTGATGTGTAACTAAACCCAACAATCTCATCTGTCACACATTGGACTCAACAATCTCCCCGTCACATTAACCCATATAACCTCAAAGACTTATTTCGGGTCTGGTCCAATAAACTTTCCCATCGCATCAGAACCCAAGCGACCCAGAGACTTGTTACCAGTCTCTATCACCGTACGATCCATAGAAATCATTCTAAATTTTTTAACCCAGACTCTTATACCACTTGTTAGAGCGTGAAGCTTGGCCCACCAACTAAGGGCCAACTATGTCAAATTGCTTCTGTTACACCATAGACCTAACCGAAGCCACAACTTTAGATTATAAGCTTAGACAACCCAGTAGACTAATTTGATGGGTAAGGACCGCCCTATCTTTTAAATTATGCTTTTCAATCATTAATTACCATGTAGCACTAAACCCAACGGTTTGGATGATAACACGACCAGACTTATGCAGATCAATGTTGGAGAAATTAAAATACAGTTGTTGAATGGAATTTGATTCACTAAGTTTAATCCCCTTAGAAGTTCAATCACCTATGCGAAAAATTAATTCTAATCACTGACCTGCTTGTGAAGCCATCTCGATTTCTTCTTCTCTGTTTCCTCTTCTTCTTGATGCTTCTCTGTGTGTGTGCCGACGTCGGCTTGATTGATCTTGGTCGCCGGTGTTGAGACGTAGAAGGACCTCACGAACCCCTTCTAGTGTGTTTGTGGATCGGGCACAATTAGGGTTTTAGTTTTCAGAGAGCGAACGGCATCCCGTCTTCTCCAATTTCCCTTTTATATGTGCACTAGTGGGGCTCGGGGGTTTCCTTTGGTTTAGGAGATTCGGTTGAATCCACCGATCACGGATTCTATTTCTTATCTTATCTCTAAGCCGATAAAACAACCAACATTCTCCCCTTGATTTAGAGGCTTAATTAATTTCTAAGTCTATTAAGTAAAACAGCTCCCCAAGGCAATGTGTCATAACAACTTTAAACGTCATTAAGACTACAAGACCTATAGTTTACTAAAATACTTAAATAAACTCACATCTTAACTTAGCGGGTGTCGATTGAAAATTAATCCCCTTTATTTCTAGGATCTTAGTCAAAGACAATCATTTAATCCCATACCGGCCACATGTTCTTTAAATAAGTTGGGAGGTAAGCCTTTGGTTAGCGGATCCGCAAGCATAAATTTAGTATTTATGTACTCAATCTTAATTGTTTGATCCTGGACTCTATCTTTTACAATATGATATTTAATGTCAATGTGTTTGGCAGCTTCACTTGACTTGTTGTTACTCGTATAGAATACTGCAGCTTCATTATCGCAGTATATAACAAGTGGTCTCTCAATGCTGTCAACCACTTTTAATCTTGGGATGAAATTCTTAAGCCATACGGCCTGTCCCGTCGCATGGTAACATGCTACAAATTCCGCTTGCATTGTCGACGATGCAATAAGCGTTTGTTTAGAGCTTTTCCATGAAATAGCTCCTCCCGCAAGGGTGAAAATATATCCTGAAGTGGATTTCTTTGTGTCTACGCACCCCGCGAAATCAGCGTCTGAATAGCCAAGGACTTCAAGCTTATCAGACTTTCTGTATGTAAGCATGCAATGTTTAGTTTCTTATAAATAACGCAGAACTTTCTTTACTGCCTTCCAGTGGTCCATTCATGGTTTAGATAGAAATCTGCCAAGCATCCCTGTGACGAATGCTAAGTCTGGTCGCGTACAGACTTATGCATACATCAAGCTTCCGACAGCTGAAGCATAAGGTACCTTGTCCATTTCTTTAGATTCTAACACATTTCTTGGACTTTGGAATAATCCGAATTTATCGCCCTTCATTATTGGAGCAGGTGAAGAGGCGCATTTACTCATATTATATCTTTCTAAGATTCTTGAGATGTAAGCTTTCTAGGATAGTCCTAGCACTCCTTTGGACCTGTCTCGGTGAATCTCAATGTCCAAAACATAAGATGCTTCACCGAGATCTTTCATATCAAATTTTGATGACAAGAATTCTTTAGTTTCTCGCAGCAGGTTCTTATCGCTGCTTGCTAACAAAATGTCATCAACATAGAGTACTAGGATGATGAATTTACCACCTTTATATTTAATGTAAATACAGTTGTCCACCTCATTCTCCTTAAATCCGAACTATCTGATGATCTGATCGAATTTAAGGTTCCATTGCCTGGACGCTTGTTTAAGTCCATAGATGGATTTATTAAGTTTGCATGCTAAATGGCCTCTTCCTTCCATAACAAAACCTTCCGGTTGTGTCATGTAAACATTTTCTTTTAGGTCACCATTTAGAAATGCAGTCTTTACATCCATTTGATAGAGTTCTAAGTCAAAGTGAGCCACTAGCGCCATGACAATTCTGAATGAGTCTTTCTTAGAGACAGGAGAAAAAGTTTAATTATAGTCAATTCCTTCTCTCTGTGAAAAACCCTTGGCAACTAGCCTTGCTTTGAATCATTCGATGTTCCCTCTAGAGTCAAGCTTGGTTTTGTAGACCCACTTACAGCCTACGGTTTTGACTCCTTTAGGAACTTCTACTAAATCACATACTTTATTATGGCTCATTGACTTTAGTTCATCTTCCATAGCCTGAAGTCACTTAGATGAATCCTTGCTGTTTATTGCTTCTTTAAATGAGGTGGGATCGTCTACCTTCCCCATGTCTTCTTCATTCATGTATACTTCATAATAATCAGGGATGGCAGATCTCCTTACCCGCTATGACCTTCTTAATTCTTGAGTTTCATTGTTTGTCACTTGAGGTTGAGGATCTTCATGTGGAGGTTCTTCTTCATTATGTGTCACTTCAATCTGTTGAGGCTCATCATCATTATTACTCTCAATACTTTCCTCAACAGAAGGTGTAGCCCCAGACGGTCAAGAATTACCCATTGGCGGTGCTACATCACGTGGCACATTAGAAATTATGGGGATGTTCTGAATAATTGGAATATCAGTCTCTCGGATTTCCGGAGTTTGAATATTAGCCCGAATTTCCTCAAGATTAATTTCCCTTGTCTGTGAGCTCCCTCATTTATTGTCCTCAAGAAAGACAGCATGTCTAGTCTCCACAAATTTAGTAATCCGATTTGGGCAATAAAATCGGTATCCTTTGGATCTCTCGGGATAGCCGATAAAATGACAGCTCACAGTCTTAGGATCTAATTTCTTTAATTATGGATTAAATATTCTGGCTTCCGCACGACAACCCCACACACGTAAATAATTGAGTGTCGGTTTTCTTCCGGTCCATAATTCATAAGGGGTCTTAGGCACTGATTTACTAGGCACTCTGTTGATTATGTGTGCAGCTGTTTTAAGTGCTTCAATCCACAGCTTAGGTGACAGAGTAGAGTGATTCAGCATACTACGCACCATATCCATGAATGTGCGGTTGCGTCGTTCTGCTACTCCGTTCTGCTGAGGTTCTCCAGGCATGGAATATTGGGCAATAATCCCATGTTGCTGGAGATACAAGGCAAATGGACCAAGAATTTGCCCAAATGGAGCGTGTTTCCCGTAGTATTCACTACCACGGTCCGATCTCACAACTTTAATTTTAGCATTATGCTGATTCTCCACTTCAGCTTTAAATATCTTAAATTTCTCAAGAGATTCGGAACGGTCGCTTATGGGGTAAATGTAACCATAACGGGAATAATCATCTGTGAATGTTATAAATGAATCAAATCCATCCACAGATGTCACCGGGAACGGTCCACAAATATCAGTGTGAATTATTTCTAGTGGACTTGAGCTCCTAGTGGCTCCTTTCTTTATTGTTTTAGTGAATTTTCCCTTAATGCAATCTATGCAATGATCCGCGTCAGAAAAGTCTAAGGGAAGAAGTATCTCTTCTCTTATGAGACGTTCAATTCTCCCCCTAGAAATATGGCCTAAGCGACGGTGCCATAATTTCGACGACGTCTCATTTATCACATTCATTACTTTATCATTGCAGGCATTATTAACATTCAGGACCATGTCATCCAAAGAGAGCAAGAATAGCTTATCTCGCACGAAGGCGAAGCCAATCACTTTATTATCTAATTTAATGTAACATGTTCTCTTTGAAAAATGACAGTCATAACCAGTTTCTGTCAACACTCAAACAGAAATGAGGTTTCTCTTAATTGAGGGAGCGAATAAAACATTATTCAGAATTAAATTGTAGCCACTAGGGAGTCTAAGTGCTAGGTCTCCAACGGCTTTCATTTCGATCTCCGCTCCATCAGCTACTCTTAGGATTCGCTCCCCCTTTGCTACCGCCTGGACAGTAGTCAATCCCTGCAATGAGTTACAGACGTGCACAGTGGCACCTGAGTCAACCCACCAGGTATTAATGGAGAATTCAGAGTAAAATAACTCATTAACATTAGATATTTCATCAATCTCATTTATACCTTTCTTAGCTAGCCACTCTCGGAAGCGTGGACAATCCCTCTGCCAATGTCCATCTTTACTGCAAAACTTGCAATATGGACTTGCAGTGGTAGAGGCAGCTAAAGCTTGAGACTGAGGATGCGGCTTTGCTTGAGCAGTGTTACTCCCTCCAGACTTATGAGGGTGATATGGCTTTTTTCTGCCACTACCCGAGCTTTGGCCTTGATTTGTCTTCCTCTTGCCTTTAGTATGGATGAGGTTGAGCTGATCTTTAAGTTTCTGCTTATCAGTCTTTTGTCGCTCTTCCTCTTCCACTGAGTGGGAGATCAATTATGCTACGGTCCACTTCTCTTTCTGAGTATTATAATTAATTTTGAAGGGACTATAGTCAGGACCAAGAGAGTTCAATATGAAATGCACTAAGAAACCTTCAGACAATTCCATGTCCATGGTCTTTAGTGTATGTGCCATATGAGTCATCTCAAGGATGTGCTTTCTTACACCACCTTTGCCATCATACTGGCTGGTGATCAGCTTACTTATTAAGGTACTGGCATGACTCTTAGATGAAGTCTTAAAGTTCTCTTCAATGTTTGCCAAGTATATCTTAACATCGTTTGAGTTCGTAATCCCTCCAATAATTCCTGGAGCGATAGTACTCTTGATGTACATGAGAGACATTCTGTTGGACTTTTCCCAAGAGGCCACTTTTTCTTCGTAACTCCACTTGGTATTATCATAATCTTCCTGACTCATTTCGTCAGTGTACTTGGGCTCCACAGGGGAGTCCTCTCTTAGTGCTAAGTCATAGTCCAACATGCCAAGATTTAGTAGCACATCGTTCTTCCACTCAGCGAAATTTGTCCCATCAAGGGGTGTCACAATTTTAAGCTGCCCCAATGCTGAAAATAACTAATGGAAAAATATTAGTAAAATATTGCATATGATTAATTTGCGTTGGCTCAATTAATCACATGCGATGATAGGCTCCTTTTCTAAATTTAATCACTGTTGGGCAGAAAAAATTTAGAAAATATATGAAGTGACAAAAAATAATCCTTAATTACATCACCGTTGGGCAGAAATAATTAAGGAAATAATATTATTAATTTATTTGACATGAAATTATAATTAACGTTCCTCAAAAAATAATTTCACATCATAAATACTTTCCAGCAAAACTTCCCGTTGGTTCCATTTAGCTAGAAATAATTTTCTGAGTCATCAAAATAATTTTCCATAATTTTTTAGCATTTTTAATGGCCAAGAAAGCATATAAAAGGATTTCTGAAAATAATAAATGAATTAAAACAGTGGGAATTGATTTAATTTCAATTTGGCTCAGCAAGGGGCCTGGGCAAGGGCCCGGGCGAGGGCGCGAGCGCGAGGGGCGCGGGCGCGAGGCGCGGGGCGCGGGGCGCGGGCGCGGGCGCGAGGCGCGGTTAGCGACGTCCGATCTCAATCCGACGGCTGAGATCAGTTTTCACCGGATTAAACAAAATCGGCGGCGGTGGCCGAACCCTAACCCTAGGTCAATCCCGATCCCCTTTCTCCTCGTCTTCTTTCCGACGCGCTCGACGGGCAAGCGGCGGCGGTGACGGCGACGGCGATGGCGACGACGCGCCGAGCGAAGCAGCGGCGACGACGGCCAATGCCCGCCTTTCCTCTTCCCCCTCCCACCCTAGTTATCCTCCCCGTGCGCAACAGCAACATCGAGGCGAGCCTCGGTCTCGCGCGGCCGAGCGACGGCGCGAGACCGGTCTGGGGCAGTGGGGTGGCTTAGCAGCGGCGAGGCGAGGAGGGAGTTCCCGAGGCACGCACGCGGCGGCAACGGCGGCTACCCGATGGCGAAGCACGGATGCGAGCACATCGGCAGCGAAGACAACGAACCGGGTAAGATAATCTCGATTTCATTGAATTCGCGTTGATTTTGGGTCTTATTCAAATTAGGGTTCTTCGGATTTGGGGATTTTGGGGATTTAGGGTTTCGCCGAGTTAATTGATGATGGCTTTACTAAGGGATGAAGATTTTGGGATTAATTTCTAAGGGGCTTGGCTCTGATACCACAATGTTGGAGAAATTAAAATACAGTGTTGAATGGAATTGATTCACTGAGTTTAATCCCCTTAGAAGTTCAATCACCTATGCGGAAAATTAATTCTAATCACTGACCTGCTTGTGAAGCCATCTCGATTTCTTCTTCTCTGTTTTCTCTTCTTCTTGATGCTTCTCTGTGTGTGTGCCGACGTCGGCTTGATTGATCTTGGTCGCCGGTGTTGAGATGTAGAAGGACCTCACGAACCCCTTCTAGTGTGTTTGTGGATCGGGTACAATTAGGGTTTTAGTTTTCAGAGAGCGAACGGCGTCCCGTTCTTCTTCAATTTCCCTTTTATATGTGCACTAGTGGAGCTCGGGGGTTTCCTTCGATTTAGGAGATTCGGTTGAATTCACCGATCACGGATTCTATTTCTTATCTTATCTCTAAGCCGATAAAACAACCAACAATCAACAGATAGCACGACCAGTCTTATGCAGTTCAACAAATAGCACGACCAGTCTTATGCAGATAAATTGATAGCAGCATTCATTTTATTCATGTACTAAATGACCAGACAGGCATCGTTTTCGTTAAATATAAGACATAATTTTCCTCGTATGTTGCTGGCAACCATCAGAAAAGGCGATGTTTTTCCTTATATTTGGCGTATGCAAAGTGTTAGTTCATCTATAAATACCCCTTAACTGTGTCCACCTCCAGCATCGTCCATCTTCACGAGATCGCTCACGGTTAAAACAAGCATCTTGGTTTCTCGACCTGTAAGAGCTCTATGTCTCTAAATATCTCTCTCACACCTTTTCTCTCTGGAATGAACTTTCTTTTTTATAAACTGCATATACCAGCCAAAGTGATTTTATATTTTATAATGATCGAGCATCTCCAGCAGTTTCCAATAACCCATCTTCAATAAGTGATTGTTAGAAATGCCCTAATACTAGGATTATCGGGGAGAGTTGTTTTTCCAGTTCCCTAATAAACTCATCCTCGATAATCATCAAGGGGCCCATCACACACTCCCATGGAGCTGCCACAAATGCTCAACATGAATCATGGCAGCCAGCTGAGAGGAATTTTGTCAAGCACTTTGAGGGCGGCAATAGATGCCGGTTGCGGCTTGAGGGATGGAGGTGCTCAGGCCTTAGGCTGGCGGCACGGCCTTCGAGCGGAGCTCAGGGCCCGGCGCATGCGCGGCAACATACTCCGGGTGTAGCCGGCTAGGCCGCCATGTCGGACTGGACTCTGGAGAGGTGGCGATGTTGAAGGTAAAAATTTAGGCGGTTGGGATGGCGCCAAAAAGAACTGTACTATTGGAGGAGTTCTAACTCAACTCTCAATTTAGAGGAATTAGGGTGGATTATTGGTGATCACCAATAATTATTGAGGATAGAAAGAGCTATTGGGATGGTAGTTTTTTTTGGGACGAGTGGGTATTGAGGAACCGCTGAAGGTGCTCTAGAGGAGACATCTAATATATTCTCTCCATTTCAAAATATAACTATTTTTAGAGTTTAAATTTGTTTCAAAATATAGCTATTTTTCCACCTACCTCCTTATCTCAACTAATTACAACTATCTTCCATTTAATTCCTTTATCTATTTTTTTCCTCTCAACCCATCATAATCTTCCACCATTTAAATCGAACTACTTTTTAATTACCGTGAAAACATCTAGAAATGCTTATATTTTGGGACGGAGGTGGTATAGTTTAGGCAAAATTCCATTAAATTCTAAAAATATGTTTGCCACGTATTGTTGCTAAAAAACGTACCACGTATTCAAAAAGGAGAAGATCTGGTAAGTTAAAAAGCTTTAACTAATTAGAAGTTTTTCCTCAAACATACATATTAAATATTGACCATGTCTGTTACAGATTAATCATTGGTCGAGAAAATTATGCCTAATATTAGAAGTGTGCGGTTTTTCTTAGTAATTTACTGCATATTATTATTTATCAAAGAAAGAATAAATCTTACTCCGAAGGAGTGCATTAGGCGCACAGAAGGATCGGGCGATCGTTGCGACGCACCTGCGAACCTGCTATCCAGATCCCTAGCTTTTCTCAGTTTTTTTCACCTAAAATTGTTCGCAAATCCTAAAATTGTACCTTTTAACTTATTTTTACTACAACTTCCTAAATATCAATTGTACATTTGTATAATGTTGTATTTAAGTTTTTTAGTTTATTGTCAATTGTAATTTATTTTATGTCTAGATTAGAACAATTCATTATCCAATCTTTTAACTAAAGAAGGGATCGTGTTTAAATTAGCGAAAGAAGGAAATGATGAGAGTTCCAAGAGATGAGAAAAGTGACTGAAACCTTCAAATATTTCGATCGCCTAAAAGCTACACAACCAAATTTAGATGTGTTGTTATTTGTATATTCCAGGATCTTTAGAGTGCTGGTTCCGAATTAATTTAGAGTGGAATCATCAACAATAATTTGCTATCCGTGTCCTTTTTGGCCCATGCATGCATCATACGCGATGGTTTGTGCCAACGAATTGAATTGACTCAAATAACATTCCCTCTATCGGTTTTGGTAAACATGATATATCATCAGATATTTCCTTTTTGTTGTGTAATTGAACTAGCACACACTCTTTCATGATCCTTTTCTATCATTCAACAGATTTCATTATATTTCAACGATGGATTCAACAAGAGAGGTCATATGGATGTTCTTCGCTCCAGTACTGATTATCAGTGCAATAATGCTAAGAAAGATTGCAACTAAAGGAAGAACAAGAACCACCGGTGCGAAGTTCAGCAGACCACCGCCTCCACCCATGGCAGATGGAGCTCCTCTTATAGGGATTTTACCATCGCTGATCGCCAATGGCCCCGTGGCGTTCATCCGCAACCATTACGAGAAGATGGGAAGTGTGTTCACCGTCAGCTTGCTTCAACAAGAAGTGACATTTTTGGTTGGTGCAGAGGTGTCAAGCCATTTTTACAAAGGGTTAGATTCGGAGATCAGCCAAGATGAGGTCTCGCAATTCACGATACCGACCTTTGGCCCTGGGGTCGCTTTTGATGTGGATTACGCCACTCGGCACGAGCAGCTCCGGTTCTTCGGTCACATCATGAAGCCGGCGAAGCTAAATACCTATGTTGATCTCATGGTTGCTGAAGTAGAGGTAAAGAAATGAAATTTTGACCTGTAAATTTGGTGTTGATAGGTTACTTAAGTGGATAAATGCAAATTTTAAGAGAGTAATAAATTCAAATTATCTTGGTAGTGCAGTATAAATATTATTAAAATTTGTAAATATTTCCAATAAATATTACTACCTTTGTTCTCAAAAGGATAATGTCATATAATACGTGCAGTCCAATCTCTTTCCTATGGTTATATTTTTAATAGCTTTTTATAAATACACAGCTTGAGAAAGTAATGATAAACTATATTAGTAGATTTTTCATAAAAGTTCTTTCATGGTTATATTTTTATAAATATATATCTTGGAAACTAATAATAAAACTTGTGCATTGGAGACTTTGTTGATGTTCAAAACTATTGTTTTAAGAATGGAGGTAGTAACAATGAGATTGATTTTTCTCCATAATTACAGTTTAGGTCATCTTTTATTACCAAAGTTTTGCTTTGGACCATCATTTAGCCAATGTTTTCACTTTAGACTAGGTAATTTTATCTTTGTTGCTCTTTGGATCACCCTCAAAATGCAACAAAGGTAAAACTACCTAGTCATAGATTGAAACATAGATCTCAATTACACTTACTCATGCACGCCAATGAACTCCGTAAGCCATATGAGGACCACACCTTTAACATAGGATGAGCTGGATATGGATGCATAAGAGAAAGGTCAAACGGCTTAGAAATTGATTATTTTAGGTAGAAAAACGAGTCGACGCATTTATAACTAAACCCAATATATATTTATGGACTATCTCCCCAACCCCCCACCCCCACCCCAATCACATGATTATTCCCCCGCTACTACGAAAAGCATGTTTGCAAGTGGTGCAAATCGATTTTCTCATGCGGGTCGACTCTAACTAAAGGCATGTAGAAATATGGCATTTTCACATATGGGTGAATAGTTGCCTGCGGAAATCATTTCACAGGCAGGCATCTTAAGATGTCTGCCTATAAAAATTGATTTTTACAGACGGACATCTTAAGATCCGGCCTGTAAAAATAAACTTCTAACTTTTGAGCTTTATAAGCGTAAAAGAGCACGAAAAACGTGCGTCGCAAGTCGTCACGCGATTTATCACACGAAATATGCGTGCGTGCTGTATGAGGAGTCAAACCTTGGGGCCTCTCTCTCCACGCCTAGCTTCGCTTACCATCTCACCTATCAAGTACTTGTGTCTAGATTGACATATTATTCTTTTGATTTCACCTCTTCAAAACTTATAATGCTTCATTGGCACTCTAAATGATCTCAAATCAAAAGGTTATCAACTGTAAAATTATAGATCCCATCGATCTCTGTAACTTTGATATAGAGCACATCTTCATCGGAGGTCGTTTGAAACATAGATCTGAGATTTTATCAAACTAAATCTTTGATTTTGTAACAAATATTTGTATCCCTAAACAATCTCAAATCAAAAGGTTGTCAACTACAAAGTTGTAGATCTCATTGCGCTCTACAATTTTGATATAAAGTTTGTCTTCATCCGACTTCATATGAAAAAGTTATATTTATATATTTATGTGTGCGTGGTTTTTTTGAAAATTAATTTTACAGGCAGACGACTTAAGTATCTGCATGTGAAAATCGATTTCCACAGGAGATCTCTGACCGGTGGCCCCTGATCCATTTTTATAGGCATGCTACTTTTAGACCGCCTATAAAAATAAAGGGGGTTGTTGCCGAAAATGATTTTTTTTAAGTAGTGATGTCCTCCACCTTGCCGACACCTTCCCTTCTTGCCACCCCTTCTTCTCGCAACCTTCGTGTCATCATCCTCTATCTCCAACACCGCCTCTACCGCCTCATAACCAATTCAACTCTCCATATTCTCCGGTTTCAGTGCCCCGCACAACAGTCCTCCTCCATATCTTATGTCTCCAATGACGAGCTTTCCCCTCCACCACACTAGTCCACCGCTAGGCCGTCACCGCACTGGCTGTCCTTTTAGGCCAAGAAACACCTCCCACTTCACTCTGGCCCTCCTCCCCCTACTCTCATGCCAACCCTACCACTCGGAAGCTTTACCGGAGCTAGAGAAGAACATTGTGGAGTACGAATCTTCGAAAGCTTACCGGAGCTAGAGAAGAACATTGTGGAGTACGAATCTTGAGGCTGATATGAGAGTTAGAATATTATTTCCATATATTTAGCATACTATTTTAAGGACCCTAAAAAAGACTTCAGACTATCGTAAACTGTACGTGTGCTTTACATTTTCACTCTGAGGTAGTATATATATAGCTAGCTGTTCTGTACCTAATTTAATAACGTTCAACAGGGATACTTCGCAAGATGGGGACAATCCGGCACGGTGGACATGAAGCAAGAGCTCGAACACCTCGTCACCCTCGTCGCCAGCCGGTGCCTGCTTGGGGAGGAGATCCGGGACAAGATGTTCGGCGATGTGTCGGCTCTCCTCCGTGACATAAATGACGGCATGCGCCTCATCACCTTCATGTTCCCGCGCCTCCCCATCCCGGCGCACCGCCGGCGGGACAGGGCGCGCGCTAGGCTCGGCGAGATATTTTCCGACATAGTAAGGTCCCGTAGGAACAGCACCGGTCATGGCAGAGCCCTCAACGGCGACATGCTGCAGTGCCTCATCGACGCGAGGTACAAGGACGGCCGCGCCACGACGGAGACGGAGGTCGCAGGGATGCTCGTCGCGGCGCTCTTCGCGGGGCAGCACACGAGCTCCAGCACCAGCACCTGGACCGGCGCACGCCTCCTCACCAGCCGCAAGCACATGCGTGCCGCCATGGAGGAGCAGGCGCGGATACTCCGGCAGCACGGCGACCGTGTAGACCACGACGCCCTGGCGTCGATGGACACCCTGCACCGCTGCGTGAAGGAGACCCTGCGGCTCCACCCACCGGCCCTGATGCTACTGCGCCACGCGCGACGGAGCTTCGTCGTGCGCGTCAAGGACTCCGGCGGCGAGCGTGAGTACGAGGTCCCAGGGGGCCACACGGTTGAGAGCCCGCTGCTGCTCCACAACGCGCTGTCGCACGTGTACCAGGACCCCGACGAATTTGACCCGGACAGGTTCAGCGCCGGGAGGGAGGAGGGCGGCGGCCTGGCATACACGGCATTCGGCGGCGGTCGGCACGCGTGCGTCGGCGAGGCGTTCGCGTACATGCAAATAAAGGTGATATGGAGCCACCTGCTGTGCAACTTCGATCTGCAACTGGTGTCGCCGTTCCCTGAGACTGACTGGAACGTCGTCATGCCGAGGCCCAGAGGGAAGGTCATCGTCACTTACAACAGGAGGAAGCTACCTACCTAATTACACTGCCATACTGTCTAAAATTATCAATGTAAACCGGAGGTATAGCCATCATATATGTTTAAGCACGTGTAAAACATCTCATCATATATTGCCGACTAATAAATAACTCGAGCACATGCTTGGTTTAGTATATATATATAAATCATATTGCTAAATTAATATATCTCGTATAGTCAAATTGGTATATTTTGGATAGAACTCATTGGACAGTGGATGGCCCAAAGTGTAAAACAATCTTATGTAATGTTATAAACAAGCTTTATTAATTCATGAAATCCTTAGTTTTGTTTTTTTATTCCTTTAACAAATCAATCTATACTCCGTGTGACTACGTGATACTCACTCCGTTTTCTAAAAATTGAAAACGCTGACGGAACTCTATGAACTTTGTGTTGGTTGATTTATCGCCCACTGCGGATGTTTTGGAGGAGATTATTCCTGCCAATTTCCTTCCCAACAAGAAAGCAAATAGAGAGATAAAATCGGTTTTGTGATCGCTAAAACTGGGCTTAGAATCCTAACAGAATACGCCCCCAGCTCCACCCGCGCATCTACTATAAGAAAGAAACGCAAGGAGGAAGGATCGCCAGAGTTCTTGTGGCTAACCTAAAACTCTAAATCGCCCGATCGATTCAAGCACTGAAAGGGTTCGTGTAGCTGTCCCTAGGTAGTACCGATGGAGACCCAAAGGCAGGCGCTACATCATATAACGCCGGCGTACACTAGCTAATCAAGCCGGTGATCCCGAAGTCGCATCTGCTACCTCTACTTCACGCACAGCACAAGGAGGAAGAAAAGAAGAACAAAAGGATGAAGCAAAGCAACAGAGACTTATGGCTGCATACAAGCAGGTCAGTAGATCAATCGATTTCCACAAAATAGAAAGGTGATCATTTTAGTAAGAACTTAATGTAAATTTAGGTGTTGTTCGGAACAACTTCTAACTGGTGGCTTCTCTCTTGATATCTATTAGCACACTTCTCAAAACGTAGAACAGTGTGTTTTTACAAAAACTTTTTATATAAAAATATCTTAAAAAATCAAGTAGATCCATTTTTCAAGTTTGTAATAGTTAATACTTAATCGCGTGCTAATCATGTTTCTTGTTTTACGTGCAGCTTATAAGCCACCACTAGAAACAGGTTCGAACACTATCTTAGACTTCAACATTTTGACCGCTGATTTTTCAATAAGAGAAATACTTGAAGCTCTATACTATCAGAAAAGTATGGTGCAAATAAATCTAACAATATGACTTCCAACTAAAAAACATAATAATATTATTAGCTAAAGTAAAAATAGCATAATCAATGCTATCAATTATCTTTACTAGTTAAAAAAACTATACTAGTGATGGTGGCCAACAGATCCAACAGCTAAGATTACATCCGTACTCCTTCGCCAGAATGATCGCTCCTATCCGCACTCCCCACCCCCCGACACGCATCCCCCTCCCCAGATCTCCTCCCCCCGATGCACATAGCCCCCCACCCCACGATCTCCTCCCACCGCCACCGCCACCGCCTTCTCGCCCTCCTTGCGTCGCCCTCAGCCGCTGCCTCCTCGCGCTCCTCAAACCCTCTATTGACGAGGCAGCCCCCTCCATTCCCACTCCAGAACGCCTCAAGGTGTTCCTCCGCATCCGCCCCCTCCCAGAGCGGGGTCGCTGCAAGGCCAAGGCCCCAGAGCCCAAGCAGCCCGCCCACGCCTGCCTCGTCGCCAACGGCACCAACTCCGTTGCGCTCACCGTCTCGTATTCCAAGCTCATCGACCCAAAGTGCGGCTGCACCGAGGTCTTCGACGGCTTCTCCACCGTCTTCTCACCGACTCCTCACAGGTCCTCTTACCTCAACCCGCCAAAACCCCAATGTACTATTTTTTTCTAAAAATATTTTTCCTGCGTTCAGCATCGAGTGTGTGTGTGTCCGTAGATGAAATTCTTCCATGCATGTATGTTTGGTATGGTGCAGCATGATGTGTTTAGTCAAGTGATGAATCCGCTGGTGGACGAGTTTTTGGGAGGAAAGAGTGGCCTTCTGGTTGCAATGGGTCCGACTGGCTCTGGAAAGACGCATACTGTCTTTGGTTCCCCAAGGAACCCTGGGCTCTTACCACTCGCGCTACACCACGTCTTCTCTTCCACAAATGAAAGCTGCAAGGGTGTCAGCCAACCTACAAGGTACACATTTTTCGTCCATTTTACTTTCAAACACATATACAATAATATAGGTCTGGGTACACATTTAGGACAAAACTTACATATTCAACATAAATCCAATAAGAAATTGTTTGATGGTTTTTAGATTTCTTTAAGCAGTTTGATATCTAAATTCTAAGACTACCATGGATGGAAGCCTTTTAAATCCCAGATAATATCTCTTCATGAGTTATATAATCATAATTACAGATCATTTTGCTTATCAATGTTCGAGATACTTTCTGAGGGAAAAGGAGAACGGATTCTTGACCTACTGTCTGATGCAACTGACCTTGTTCTCCAGCAGTCAACAATTAAAGATCTTAAAGAGGTATGTTGGAAACAATAGCCTTGGATACACCCAGGGATGAAAACGGATCGGATACGAACGGATATCGCTGATATCATATTTGTTTTCATATTTCTGTTCGGATTCGGATTCGAACACGGATAGCGTCCGGATACATATACGAATACGGATTGTCTTGGTTACGGATACGAATAATGAGTATCGAATACGGTATGAATCGGATTCGGAGAATGTCGGATACAAATATCTATTCGGATATTGAGTAAAATCAACATATATATAATATCATAGGTGCGCAAACCATTACACCACTCTATGAGTCCATAATCCATCTAGATTAAGCCTAAAAAGTAAAGACTTAAAGAGTAAAGCAACAAAAAAAAAGATACAGATACATCATACATCGTACCAACACCGATCTTCACGACACGAGTAGAAGTAGCCAGGCTCATTGCCACATGGTCATGGGTCATTTGCATTGAGAACTTCACCCATATCAGCATTTGCATTGGCGGCACCTTCGCTGATCTGAGGATCCTAGAATTGGCCTAGCTCATGGTTGTAGTGGTGCCTCCTTCTCAAGTGGTGCCAAAAATGCAAAGTTCCACGCCAAGGTTCAGCACGAGCCTTATAATTGCACCTATTGCATTTTGCCCAATGTTGTTCCTCAATGACACCGTCTTTTTCGTGTCTCTCCATATACATAGAATAGTGTTCCCAAAGCCTTGACATTTGAAAAGCTATTCAAATCCACAAAGGTGAAAAAACAAATAACTTTTTGAGATCTACAACTTTTATTTTGGTCATTTCTCCATCCGATGTCGTTTGAGATAATTCAAATTTTAGTGCTTAATTTTTACTATTCGGCGTCTATTTGTAGGGGCAGATGAACAACAATCGTGAGCCTGACATTATTTCATAAGCGTCTATTTATTTTGGTCATTTATTTTGGTCATTTTGTAGTAGTGAACAACACAGCATAAGCAAAAACTTGGATTATTTAAAAAAATCACAGCTTAGATTAAAAAAAGACGGATATTTTATATATCACATCACACAATTCATAGGACTTAGCACAAGCATCACCCGACAGGTTCATTAGTCACATGCTCAGAGTCATTCACAAGCTCTCAGAGTCACAGAACTTTTCAAAGTGCAACTATATATACATCCAGAGATCACATCAAAAGACAAAAGAGTGCATCAGCCATCAAGGCAGCAACCAGCCGTCCATCTTCAATCTTCAGTAGTCCAAATCCAACCGTCCATGTCATCCAAGTCCTGTCCTCATGGTCCTCGCCACTGCCTTCTTCAATAGCCTGGTTCTCAGCCTACAAAATGTAGTGCAAATCAACACCTGGGGCCTAGAGGTGAAAAGCAATATGTGCAGATCACACACTAACAATACTTTACTAAAAATAATAATTACAAACCTCATCTGCTAGAGTGCAGACAGTATCACAAAAATCATCGACTATTGATGATATCTTATAGTTGCGATCTGAAAATGACATGGCCACATAAAGTCATAAGTTACAAAACTAAAGTTGCAATTGCAAGTTGTATAAACAATTCAGTGTTACCTTTCTTAGATGCAAGGCCCCAATCTTTTGAACAAACTAGTGCCTCGACGATCTCAGGATCAAGACGAGTGCGGAATTTATTAACAATACGCCCACTAGAACTGAAAGCTGATTCTGAAGCAACAGTAGACACTTGGACAACCAACACATCACGAGCAAGTTGTGAGAGAACAGGATATGTCGCTTGGTTAGTTTTCCACCATGATAGTATGTCAAATGCAGCACCACTACCACTAGGATCAACCAACCGAAGTGGTTTCTCTACCATGTATACATCCAACTCATTTACCTCACCACGATTCACTTCGTCCTCATACAAAAATTATTCAATATCAACATTTTCCTCAGATGTGTGAGCTGGAGCTACAATAGGTTCAGATTGTGCACTAGCCTTCGAAGTTTGACACGGTGAACTAGACAAGTAAGCTTCGAACAATCATTTCACAACATCCATGATCAGACTAAGTTCAGCAGCAGCCCTGTCTTTGTAAATCCTTTTTATGAAATATTCTATCAGCTTTTTCTTGTACCTAGGATCGAGGAAACATGCCACAGCAAGGGCAATGTTGGACTTTTTCCAATACTTGTCATATTTCTCTTGCATGGCCTGAGCCATAGAAGCAATAAGTATATCAGCACTTGCACACCATTCTGTAATTGCTAACTTTATCTCACAAAATTTCCACCAAAACATGTTTGCTGTTGGATATTGAGTTCCAGAAAACAACACCGTAGCATCATTCAAGCACTTCAAATACTTGCAAAAAGATGCAGCCATATTCCATTCATAATCTAAAGGAGCACAATGCTTATATTTATCCTTATGTAAATACACTAGCCTATCAAAAGCACTCTTATAATAAATAGCATGACTCAACATCTCATATGTTGAATTCCATCTTGTAGGAACATCCAATGGAAGGCCAGATTTATTATTCAAATCACAGCTTTGAGCACACTTTTGAAATTCCTCCCACTGCAATGGAGAGTTCTTCAGAATAACAATGATAGCTCTAATATTTTTAACTGCAGATACAATCACTGTCAATCCATTTTGAGCAACCAAATTTAATATGTGACATAAACACCTTACATGGAAGAAAATACCACCACATATCAAAGGAGGAGACTTCTGCAGCTTAGCAAGTTTATTAAGCTCCTTCACAACTGATATCACACAACTATTATTGTTGGAAGCATTGTCTAGGGTGAGTGCAAATAACCTCTTTTCTAGGTTCCAAGACATGATTCCCTTGATAAATTCACTTGCCAGTACAGTCCTGTCGGCGAAACGGGACTGGGGGTCCCCACAGTCGAGGGGACGCGTGGATCCTCTGCCACGTCAGCTTCTCCGGGCCCACATGCTGCACAAGAGGCGGCCAGCTATGGCCGCCGTTATGCTAAGTGCCCGGGGTGCCATGCTCGGCCCTGGGGCGCCGTCTCCATCGGCCTCGGCCCCGGGGCGGCATCGCCATCGGCCCCGGGCCTCGCTCCCGGGCGCCTTCCCGTCATCGGCCCCGAGCCTCGCCCCCGGGGCGCCATCATATCGCCCCGGACCCGGATGCCGATACCCCGGTCCCGGTTTCGGGTGCCGATGCCTGGGCCCGAGGCCGATGCTGACTGCCCGGGTGCCGGTCCTCCCGGTCCCGGGTGTCGATCACCTCGGCCTCGGGGGCCGATTAACTCGAAGAGCTCAGCGGACCAACTGCCAACTACTCGCATTAATGACGAGGCGACGGGGCCTGTCGTCCCTGTCGCCTGCTCTGCCACGCATGGGCGTCTCCTGATGGCCCTTTGTGGACGCGCGCCTGCGCCGTGAACCCGCTTCCTGTGCTGCCGGAAACCTTTTGACTATGAAGGCTTCTTTCACTGTATAGTCAAAACCTTTTGACTATGCAGGTCCCTTTTTCCACGCAGCAGAGGCGTGCGCCGTCACGTCTCCCCGCTCCATCCGCTCACGACGACGTGCAGCAGCTGCTCCGGCGTGACAGCGTGCAGACCTACTCCGGCATGGGCTCTCCTCGGGCGCGGCGCGGCAGACGGGCGCGGACGTGCACGACAAGATGCAGCATAGCTAGCTCTCTCTCTCTCACCACGTATGCTTGGCGCTGTGGACTCCCCTGAATCTATAAAGGAGGATCCATGCCACTGAGTTGAGGGGAGAATTCGGGTAGAGCTACCGCTAGACGATCAACTTCTCCTGGTTGAGAACTCCTCCCGATCGAGAGCTTCTCCCGGTTGAGGACTTCTCCCAGTCGAGGTCTTGGTCTTCTACCTCAGCTCGCGTGAGTTCCCTTCTCCTCTGGCTCCGGCCGCGAGCTAGGTTCCCGGTGAGCTTCCGAGCCCCGGGGGTTCTCCATGTAAACACCAAACCGCATTCATCCACCACAGATAGCCAACACACAGGAGTAGGGTATTACGCCTCCGAGCGGCCCGAACCTGTCTAAACGCATCATGTCTCTCTCCCGCGCGGTTACCACGGTTCGGACGGTCCGGACCCGATTCGGACGGTCCGAACCCCTATATCTCTCAGCTCGGGCCCCCGGTTCCCGTGGCCGATCCATCGTTCCGATGATACACACTGACGCCGACTTCGCCTGAGAACTACTCCCCTGGCCGAATCTCAAAGGGGGGTCACCAGACTTCCCGCCGTCGAGGTTTCATCCTCCGACAAGTCCCTTTATGTTGCCCTTTAACAAAAGGGAGGCAAATTATCCGTTTTTGCATTTGCCAGTTATCATCAATCCAATGAATTGTGATGCACATATAGCCTTTGTTTTGATTAGAAGTCCACATATCCATAGTTGCAGAAAACCAACAAGATACAGTTTTAAGTTGGTCAAACAACTTCTTCTTTTCAGCTAAATGCATGTCCAGTATCTCTTTCCTAGTAGTTATACGGCTCTTGAATGAAAAGTTAGGGCGCAAAGACTTGATGAAATCAACAAAGAACTCATGCTCAACCATCATAAAGGGATATTCATGCATAACCATTGCTTCATAGAACTTTTTCAGGCTAACTTCAGGATCATATTTATAAGTTTGAACTATATCTTTACCTTCACCCTTTTCAACTTTAAGTTGCTGCTGCCCTTTCTTTACGTCGTGCTTCGCATTCACATGATTCCAAAGGACTGTTGTTCCCTTCGCGGACTCACCACGAGTTCTGTAAGTGCACTTCTTGCATTTCGCCCAAACTTGTATCTCTGTCGTTCCATCATCTCTCTTGTGTGTCTCTATGATCTTGGTGTAAAATTCCCAGACATTTGAGGTAGTCTTCTTTTGTCTCTTTGCAGAAGGCTCAACTCCCGCATTGCAAGTTCCATCTTCTCCAGTCTCTTCCTCGATAATGACAACATTTGCAGCACCTCCACCTCCAGCAACCGTGCTTGTTTCCTTCAATGCCAGAGTAGCAGGAGGTTGGGGGTTAGGTGCTGATTCACCTGTGCCAACCGGAGCAGCAGCAGGGGATGGTCCCATGCTTGCCCATGCTTGCACTTCCAGTACCAGTAGCCATCCTAAATCCAACATATTCAAAGAAAAAAACCAACAATCGTGAGCCTGACATTATATTGTAGAAGCTTATGAAATCGAAACCCTACTGGGTAACTACCCTAGGATGAGTTGGAGCAGAGGAGAAGAGAGGCGTTACCTGATCTGTGGGCTAGGATGAGTTGGAGCAGAGGAGAAGAGAGGCATTACCTGATCTATGGGCTGTGGCAGTGGCTGGCCGGACACAGCGGACGATGCACAAGAGTACTTCACGGCAGCTTCATTCCTCCTCCTCTTGGTCTTGCGTTCACTCCTTCAGGGACCTATGTGAGGCAAAGCTTCAGGGATGGGATGGGTTGGGACAGAGCCAACCCATTTTTCAGGGTGTTTGGTTTGAGGTTAGGTTGATCCTGGAGAGGAATATTCCTCTCAGATTCGGGACGGCACGATCCGGGAAAAACCGCCGGACCGCGCCCGACGGCGGGAGCGGCGACGACGCAGGCCACCAGGGGGGAGGGGCGACGACGGGAGCGGCGACGGCGGGAGCGGCAACGGCGCAGCGAGGGGCGACGGGCGAGGTCCCGGGCAAGGGCCCGAGTGCGGGCGCGGGAGCAGCTCCCGGGCGGTTGGCGCGGGCGCGGGAGCAGGTCCCGGGCGCAGGCCCCGGGCACGGACGCCGGGTCCCGAGTGCGGTCCCGGGCGGCGCAGGCGCGGCCTTCGGTGCGGTGCTCATAGATCAGACCGTCCGTATATGGATCGGACCGTCCATATATTCAGATAATATCCGTTATATGCAGGTTGGATATATCCGATACTTTACCGGATTATCCGATATCCGGCGGATATCGATGATATTACATTCGTATTTGATATCCGCATGATATATCCGTTTTACTATCCGTATCCGAAAAATTATACGGATATCCGAGTAACTATCCAGATTAGTGTTCACATTTGTTCGGTCGAACGGACGGTCGGATAAATATCCGTACCATTTTCATCCATAGATACACCTCATCTTTTGGGTCAATTCAATTGTTTTGGTTGTGACTTTCTGGTAATTCCAATTGGATAAAAAGTCGCTGCTCGCAATCATGTGAAGAGTTTACTCTCCTTTCTGTAACTCCGGGACACAACTAATAGTCAGGGGGGAGGCACATTCCATTTGAACTACATTAATGCTGTTACTAATGTTTCGCAGGTGTCCATTGAAAATTTCACAGATGCTGAGGCCTTAGTTTTATCTGGGATGTTGAAGTGTAGCACAGCTGCAACAAATGCTAACAGCAAGGCAAGGCATGTTTTCCTTATAAATTTTTTCATATGATCTTCACTAACCAAAAAACTTTATCCTTGATATATCTATTTTACTTTAAAGGTTCTTTCCTTAATGATAGTAGATGTTGTGTTTCCTCTGCCTTTATCTTTCTATCGTATATTTCTTTGCTTTCTATTTTTAGTTTTTTTCTAATTTTTAATCTACCAATGTATACTTATTTTGTATTGCAGCGGATCACAGTGCATTATCACTATACATGCTGTTCATAAAAACACTGATGTAGAAAGTAAGAAGTCACTTAATAATGCTGTCCTGACCATAGCAGACCTTGCGGGGGCAGAGCGTGAAAGGAGAACTGGAAATCAAGTTTGTTTCTTGATCAATGTTTTTTTCCCTGTAATATACATGAAAAATCTGAAGCATGCATAACACCTTTTCTTGTATATCATCTTTTATATACATTTATTTTATTACAGGGCACAAGATTGCTAGAGAGTAATTTCATCAACAGTACATCCATGGTGTTTGGTCTCTGTTTGAGGGTATGGCCAAATGGATTTTCTTTTGTAGCTCATTTTTCCATGAGATGGTGGTTGCAGAAATACTAAGTTATTTTTACATTTTCAGATCAGTGAATTATGCTTGCTAATGCATGCTTTTTAAAAAAACTTTGGGAACTCCCCTCCCCCGACCGCCTCTAGCGGCTGTCTCCTCCCCACCCCCGACCGCCTCGGCACAACGCCCTCCGCCCTTCCCTCCATCCAAGACTGCCTCGCTGACAGTCTCCTCAAGTTCTACGCCCTTGGAATGCCACTATCCCCGGCCTCCTCCACTCCCGAATCGGTCTCCTCCGCTCCTGAAGGTAAGGCCGTTTTTTCATACCAAATCCAAATCCCAGTCTGAAACCCCACTATACAAGTTGGGAGATTTGAGATTTGCTGTATTTTTTTCCTGGTGAAGTTGGTTGGTAGGTTGTAGAATTGAAAATTGCAAATAAACTGTCGTTCTTCGTTTTTTTAGGAATTGCCAGAATATAGAAATTGGAGGAACCTAAGATTATGAAATTGGAGTATAGATTTATGTTCAAGTCTATTAGTGACATCTGGGCCTGTCATCTGCAGTGGGAAAATACATTTTGGGCTATGAAATTGGAGTATAGATTTATGGTCAAGTCTATTAGTGACATCTAGGCCTGTCATCTGCAGTGGGAAAATATATTTTGGGTTTACGAAATGACACCTTTCAACTCCAATCATGTAGATAAATTTGTGTTTATTTGATGTTAGTATGCTAAGCTGAAACATAGACCCAACAGAGTACTTTTAGCTTGTACTGTGCAATTTCCTACCTCTGGCCCAACCTACCAACCGCCCCGAGCCTATTGAAGAAAAGATCGAGGTGCCCCTAGATTATTGTGAAATCGAGTAGGACTATAGCCATGCAATTCATATTTATCCATTTTCTGGTTAAAATGTTTATTTGATGCCTATTACCGCACTGTGTTTGCTGCATAATGAAGACAGCCTTCATGAACTCAGTCCATGGTGATGCAGGTAGAGGGACAAGGGCGACCTTTGAAAAGTCCCTTTTTAGAATTACTGTACATTCCATAAATTTTTAAGATAAAACGTTTCTGAACATTCGGCCATTTTTTTCAATAAACTGATAAGATACTAGATATGACAAATATATTCAAATAATATCTAGCACGAAATGGTCAAACAAAGTTATAGCTTAAACATTGACTGATGGTGGACTACTTTTTCAGTGCATGTAAGTCTCCATGAAACTGAAACATAGCATGTCATTGGAACTGTGATGGAGTCCTCAAACTTTCAAAATAAATCTCACGTTTCCTTCACATGATATCTTGAATTATCCAGAAGGATAAACTAACACTGACAAATTGGTTTCAAAAAAGAAAAAGAAACTGCCACTGACAGCCTGTTTAGAGGCAATCAGTCTACAATCATATCAGGTGAAGACAGATATGCACTGACTGCTTGTCATTTTTCTCATGATATTGCAATGAATGGAACTAATTCGCCATTAAGTTTGCACAATGGCTCATCGAGAATATAAATACTAACAAACATCTGCATATACATCTCTTTCTTAAAAAAATATAACTAATTTTAACTTCTTACCCGCCGATCGAAGAAAGGAACAGCCCTTGAATCCTATACGTCCCAAAAAAAGAATGAACAGATTAGGAAAATAAAATCTCCGAAAATGTTTGTCAAATTTAACATATCTTATTACCGTTTTAATAGTGTCAGTATTCATTTCGTTTTAATGATTGAACCAGTAATGGTTAATAAAAAAAACCTTCTGCATGAGTGTTTCTTTACATAGTTAATATAGGGTACCTATTCTATTGGTGGTTTGTAGGGATTAGGGTTTGTCCGATGCATCAGTGAAGTGAGTTGGAATTAGGGACATGGGTAATTGCACCATTTGTTATGGTACGATGGCAACTGCTCTCTCTTCTGGAATAGGATGGTAATCTTCTTTAGTTGTTTTAAATACAGAAATTTGATGGGATGGCACTACTTACATGCTTCGAAATCACTTGACAGCATGGCATATTTACAGTCAAAAGCTTCTGAATTTTGTTCTACTTTTAATTTAATTTAAAGCACAATATTTGTTTGCATGGCATTGATCACATAGCATTTCTGATCATGCTCATGGCCGCGGGGGAGTAATAACACGCACATCGTTTTTTTTTCTCTTTTCTGCGTTTGCTTTCAGGGCAAATTTGGCATTTTGCCTTTTTACAATAAATTTTGCTTTTAGGGACTGCCTCAAAGCTTATCATGCGCACTGCATGGGAGAGGAAGACAACTTCCTTAATTCCGAAGACCAGTTCATTTGTGGTAAGCACCTTTTGGTTTTTTACTATTTCAACCATGCTTAGCTGCTATATGAATAAGCACGTCATTGCAGTACTCATTATTCTGTGAGCAGCGCTATATGAATTAGCACAGCGTTGCAGTACACATTATTCTGCGAGTAATACTGATGCGCATTGTCACTTGACCTTACCATGCATTTAACTGTATCAAGTTTTACTTCTAGCCTATCTTGATTTCTTGCCAAATCTATTATCTTGTATTTAAGCATTATATTGTAAGCCTTCTAGCTAGATATTTAATTATTTACTAGCTGAATGTCTGTGCATTGTTACAGATAGAAGAAAGTATATTATAATAGTGTCTAAATTAAACAAAAATATAAGGCAGTCTGATGGATGATCCAACTTTAGTTTGGAGAGATTTGTAATTATACATTCTCATTAGTTCCAATATTGTACTCACTTTTTTATGTATTTCTTCACTACTTACAAGTTTCATGTGCACTGGTGTGCTTTGATTGTACCGCGTGAATTTCTGAATTTTTTTAAATTTTCACTTTTGTTTGGATATTAAAACGAGGACCCATTTCTTCTCTATTGGAATGATTTTTTTCTTGCCTGGTGGTATTTTTACGCACATGTCTATTATAATAATTATGTTCATTGTTCCTTTTTTGATGAACCTTAAATATATCATTTTCTATACTTGATTGGTAAATTTATTGTCTATTTTGGTTGTTTGATTTAATTATGAATTTTTTCCTATGAACAACAACGAGCATTGTATGGAGAATTTACAAGTTTGATGTTGTTTTGCACAAATTTTAATATATTTATTTTCCCATTGTAATAGAAAATGAAGGAAATAATTGAGATGAATCGGACAAAAAGGCAGAGACAGAAATAGGACTAGACTTTAGCCCTACTCCCAAGTCCCAAGACGAAATGGCCATGCAATTTACACTGCAAGATTTTGACATTTAAGAAGATAGACTTAAAATCGTGTGAATAACATTAGCCGGCCTCTTTCATTTGATGTTTTAGTTTGATGTATCTCGTCTGTTTCCTTTTCGTTGTTTGAAAATTCCAATTCATCTCTCCAATTTTTCCAGCAATTTCATCACGAATTACAAGAAGAATGGGCCCATAATCCGGCCCAGTAAGAATACTTCTTATTTAAGATAAAAAAAACTGGTCATAATCTGTTCCACCGGTTGGGCCAGGCCTAAACGACACGGTTGTCCTCCGCAACGTACTCGATCCGACCGTCCATCCCGAGGCCCGATCTGACCCTGATTCCGACTGCGTCTGGGGTTCGCAACTGTGTACATAGGTCGGCGGCGACACGGCCCGCCACCAAACTCCCCCATCCATCCATCTTCGATTTCTCCTGGTGCGGCGAGGTGACGCTACGCAGATCGTACGTAGCGCCGGCAATGGCCACTTCCGAGGCTGGGGAAGAGGTGTGTGCTGATGCGGCGACGGCGGCCACTGGTGGAGACGGCGACGAGCGTCCTCGGATGGTTCAGATGCCGCAGGAGTACGTCGACTGGGTCCTCCTCTCCCAGAAGAGGGAGACCTACTACGACAGCCCACCCTGAGGACCAAGTACCAACTACCCCATCAAGGTGCCGGCCGGGCCTCTCGGCGGAGTGGGTCGACAACACCTGCAAGTCCGTGACGAAGATTGGATGACACCTTCGAGGAGTTTCAGGAAAAGGTCCGCAAAGAGGTGGAAAAGAAGGGGTATTACGAGGTTGGTATGGCCAACATAGACTTCATTGGCTTGGATATTGAGGATGAAGACGACGCCGGTGATTGTTTGGACGCCAGTTCTGCTCTGAATTATAATTGAGATGGAGAAGCTCTGAATTCTAACTCAGACGGAGAAGACAAGATCTGAGATGATAATTCACTTCTGTCATGTACTCCCTTTTCTTAATATATAGCAACCTTTAGATTTAATTTTTTTTAAATATAACTATCTCGGATATTTAAAAGTAGGATTTTATCCTACTACTTCACATGACATCCCTAGTGGACCCATCATTTTACCAAACTCTTGAGACCTACATCCTACTTATACTATTTTTAATTCATATCACCCCACCATCTATTAATAAGGGTATTTTTACCATCACCCCCACCATCTATTAATGAAAGTATTTTAGACCTTTCATCACAATCCTTAATTCCCCCTAAATACTCATAGATAGCTATATTTTAGAACGGAGAGAGTATCTATCTATTACCTTCGTTCCGAAATATAAGGATTTCTAGATTGTTTAGCAAATACTAAGGTTATGTCAAAAGATTCCTTTTTAGTCTCTTCAGTTATCAATTTTTGAATTTTAAATTATTTAGATTTTTTTCTAAGCATCTGATTGGCTTTGCAATGATTGAAATGAGGGGAATAATGTGAATAAGTGCAGGAATGCTTATATTGTTGTATAAAATTTGAATCTTAGAAATGCTTATATTTTGAAACGAAGGAAGTATTTATCTATTAGAGTATCTATTTTGGGTGAAAGCGGATTGGATAATATCCGATCCGAATCCGTCTGAAATGTGGATATGATAAGGGTTTATAGAAATGCCGGTTGATATGGATGCAGATTCGGATAGTATGGTGCGGATTAGGATGCGGATATGGTATCCCTAAAATCCAGCGAATGCGGATTATTCGATAGGTTGTTTGCTACATAATCCAAAATTGTTAGCCCATGTAACCACTCTATCTGTTCCATACAATATGAGCCAACCCATCCAATGGTACAACTTATCTATTAACCTAGACTCCTTGTCTCAAGCTCCCACGATCTAACCAGGCCACCCCTAGCTCCCATGAAGATAGTAGATGGCATCCCTGAACACCGATCCCCTCTAGGCCACCCTGGCACCGGCTAGCCCCTTGTCTCCCCTCTTTAGCTAAACGCTAAACCCTATTTGCTTCTGCTCCATAGAAGATATTATGGATTTCTAGTATTGTATGTTGTTTTATTCTAAATTGCACGCTCTCATCGTGGATTTAGGGTGTACAAATCTATTGATGAGCTTTGATATAGCACAGTAGCATCTTACTATGTACTTATTTGTTCATCGTTCATCAAGACACCTAAAAATAGCAGAAAGAAAACGAGGTGCTACTGAAACTAGTCCACAACTGTCTCATTGTTCAGTACATCTGCCTAATAGTTGTTAAGTTATATGTAATGTACATCATGTATTCATGTTGTTAAGCACTTAAGCATATAGTTATTATGATGGTCGTTTGACTGATTATTGTCCTTGAGAATCAAAGTCATGTTTAGAAATCAGATGTTCTATTGTTACTGTATTGTTGTCTGTTGTATTGCTCATTTGATATTGTATTAATTGCATATACACGCAACATCTGACAATTTTAATCCGTTTTCGAGCCAAAACCGCACCAACTCCGCACCATTTCCGATATCCGAAATAATCCCGCTCCGCATCCGCACACCATCCGCACCCGCTTTAAATCCACTTAAAATATAAAGTATAGGATATGATATAAGTACCATCCGTCTAAATCCGTTCCGTTTTCACCGCTAGTTGTAGCTAAGTTATAACTTGATGCTGGTTGGTCAGTGCAGACCTATGTTTAGTCACCATCCATATCTATATGATACTGTTATCTTTAGAATTCCACTAAGTTATGTTTGGCACCTGATGAACACTGATTGTAGTAACCTACTACTAATTTACAACCCTCTATTTTCTATCATGACGTGTTTCATGGTGCAAATTCCATGATGGTATTTGAGCTTTTTTGCTAGTCAGGATATACTTGATTATTGAATATTGCCAGTCCAATCACGCGTGATATGTTAAGCTTTGCCTATTTTTTACTTAATTTTATGGTTGGGTTATTATTTATTTGTACCAATTTTGGCTATTTGTCGATGAAGATAGATTTTTTTTATTTTAACTGTATGCGTACAATTCATTCGCAATCATAGCTCTGAGTTTGTCCTCCTAGGATCGCTTGTCAGGACTGGGGAATCTACATGCCCCCAGCAACATGGAGTTTTGCATATTACTCAACTGTTAATTTATTGGTCTGAACAGGGTTGATAGTTTAAGAACTTGTTTCACTAGTAACCATGCACATGTGGAACGCATGTTTTTATAATATATGTTGGTTAAATATTGCTATTTCTTTAAAAAATAAATCAGTTTTGTATTTCCATATTAGATTAAAAAAAAGCTTCAAAGCTTAACTTCCACTTCTATTTAAAAAGTTAAAAGTATCAACATTATCTTCAATTTCCATTAAAAAGTGAAAATTGAATAGCTTACCCGTGCTAACGCTTCAGTGACATTTGATAATGCAATTCAACCAACCAAAATACAGTATATGTTTTTGGCAATCAAGTATATAATGAGATAGTTTTAAGATTCACGCAAAAAAAGAACAAAATTTATGTCAATTAAATTTTCACGTGAAAAGAAGATAATGGACAGGAATTCTTCGTATGAAATCACATCGTGTCTATCAGCTGCATTTGTTTTTCTACAACAATTAAAATTGCACTCCTTGAAATCGCAGCACTGTAGTAATGAGCAATTAATTATAACCTATTTGCAAACTGTAATTATAAGGTATTTTTTTGCGTAACAAATAAATTAGCTAAAGTTTTCAAGATGCCATAAAGATTCCATGTCCTGTTTTTTAGTTCTTCAAAAAAATTCTGCAGACTTTGGGATCAACTTGACGTAAAATTTTACTCGTTCTGGAAACTTGACCAACTTCTCTATCTACTTTCTGTAGAGAACAACTTGAACTCAAGACATGCATAGCTGCCCAATTTCCTAACTGAATAGGGAGCGAGCTTTGCATAGTCTACACTCCTTTCATGAGCATATCAGCTCCCCTGACAAACATGCAAAAAAAAACATTTGTTATAACCAGTAGGTTTCCACATAACTTTTGTATTACTCGGTGAAGTTTCCATGGAAATGGTGGTTGTAAGCCGTTTTAGATGAGTATTCTCCATCTCTATGCATTCCAGAGACATGAGTCTTTAACATCCTATTCTTCAGGTAACAACCAAAATAAATTGTTTGATTCACGAATCTTGACTTCAGTGTAGGCAAGCAATGATTTGTATCTATTTCACTCTTCCTTACATCGATTCTTGCCTCTACGGAGAATAGACAAGGTAAAGAAACAATAATATTTACAAATTAAAATAATATATTTCAGTCTTGGTCTATTTCAATGTGGCAAGCGCAACTTTTCTAATGGGTTACACAGGAGATTATGCCCAGAGTGTCACCTATAAATTGAGGCTTGATGCTATCAACTCTAGCTTGCCACTTGTTATTATTTATTTATGGCCCATCAAAACCCCTAGAGTTATCAAGAGTATAGTTAAGAAGAAACCACGAACCTGTGTGCTTCCATATCGATATATTTACACTGAAATAGCATACCTAAACGCCAATTATACTTACAGTGAAGGAATACAACCATTCTTGCATCTGTACGAGCTGTGAAGGAATACAATAGTAACTGGTTTTCTTTTAGGGGCTGTGTCGTTAAGTTTCAAAAGAAGCACAGCACACGCCTTTGTTCACCCAACTGTTGCAGGGTACATTAGAGTGCACGTGAGCCTGGATCTCACAATAGAACATGATACATACTATCAAACTGTGCACAACTGGTCTTTCTAGGAAAAGTCCTGGGCAGAACTGCGATCATTTTTATTACTCAACAATTGAAACACATGTATTTCATTTCATCAATATTTCTCCAATAAAGTTGATAGGGAAAGGTACACATGTCTCCAATAAAGTAGATAGTAACCACTACACAGTATCTGTCTAGAATTTTAAGCAACACGATCAACTTTGTGATTTTGCTCTTGTACAATCTCTTGAGGTGGCTGAAATGACAATGGGTTCCACAGTTCCATATGTCTTAAGATTCATCACAAAGAAGAAAATTGCATACCTGCAATGGCCTATACGGATCGAATAGCAGTATCGTTACTGCTGGAGCTGATATGATTTGCAAGAACACTTATTCGATTTCTCCTCTTTGACCAAAACAGGCTCCATATGAACCCTCTACAGGGCAACAGAACAACTTCACATATTTGAAACCAAATGTGAAACATACAGGTAAATACATAGTTTCATATGGATACTCAAGAGCAAACACACTTACAAGGAGCGTCCTTGCAGCGGCAAACTCACCAAAGCATAGTTTCTTTCTACGCCTATTTTTCACGATGGGTTGGTTCTTGGGGTTTTTTTTTAACTTCGCATGGGATTAAAGAGGAGAGAGGAGGACAACTGTGCTTTTAAAATAGTTAAGAAGATATATGTGTAGTTAAGGCAATTCCAAATGGTTCCCTTATTATTTTGGGTTGTACTCTGTTAATCATTGTTACCTCACCCCTTTTTCTCTTTGGAATAAGTTAATCAGCGTTCTTAAAGAAAAATACTAATAAAAGCATGAACAATGGTTTGGACAACTATTGTCTAGATATGCTTTTACGCCATACATAGACGACATATGGATAACATTTGTTTCGTTGTTTGTAATAGATATGCATAATTAATGATTTGACTTTAGACCATCTTTTAATCAACAGACGATATCCTTCTCTCTTCTCTTTCTCTTTCATCCACGTCATCACAAATCCTACATGGTATCTTTCCTCAGATGGTAACATCACACCATTGCTCATGTGCTAAGGATGCTTATGAATATAATTGCAATCTAGGTTCTTAACGTGCTATCATTTATGTTTCACTTTAAAGTAGTAAAGTATTGAGGAAGCATCGATCATATAGCGGTAGAGTCATGAGTGTATAACTTTACCTACCATTGTTCAAATCTTAGTGCCCATAAGTATTATACACAAATAGGTGCACTTCTACTAAAATTTTAGTAAGCTAGAGGTTTATCATTGGTCTCTTATCTCTTTCAGTGTAATAAAAAAGGACACACTCACAAATGTGTTGAGTGTGGTGCGTACACGCGCGTGCACCATCTATTCAATCACATAACGGAAAGTAGGAGCAATGAAGCACTTTCTTTTGAGAATTTGTGTGCGTCAGAGAGCAAGACATTTTCTGTTAATGTAATTCGGGCAGTCGTAACTGAAGCACTGAACCTATGTCAACCATGTGTTCAAGGACAGGCAAGCTCCAGGTCGCTGTTGGCAGCAATTTGCATCTCCGGAGATGCCCCGTGCGTCATCAAACAAGTGCTGATAAAATGGGCTAACAGAAGGCCTAGACTAACCTGTTGTTAATTCAGTGTTCATATGTCACTGAGCCAACATCATGTTGTGTTCTAAATGTAAAAGGTATATACATGCAGGTTTCTGGTTGATTGGTCACCCTCAGCAGTTAGGAGGACCACTACCAGCAGTTCCAGCATAAAGAAGGAAACGTAGTTGGACCGGCCCTTAGTGCAAGGTCACATGATTAGCAGTTAGCATCAAGATAAAACAGAGCAAACAAACTCTTTGCTGTAGTAAACACTAAACAGAAAGGGCAGAGACTGTGTCATCAAATCATCTTCCTGTAGAGTTACAGAACCCATCCTCTGTTTCTTCTAAGACAGAGAAATCTGCATTTCTGTGGGGTATCATACTGTTCCTATGAAATTCACTAGGTTCTGATCAAACCCCTGTAACATCAACCTATGTTGCTTCTCAAAATGCATATGACTAGCTGTTATCGACATAAATGAATGTCCAAAGAAGCATGAAATCGCAAGAAAAGCATTTACGAAGCAAACCAACACTTTTTAGATACTAATGTCCCATTATCTAAAAAAAAGATACTAGTGTCCAAGTCAACACGGCGCAGAAAATCATATGCATAAATATGCATGCAAACTTCACGCTATTCGCACTGAAAAGAAAGAAACACAATATGCAAATCCAAAACCCAGTCGGCTGCCCATTTGACAGGTCCTGGAAAGTTACATGATAACAACGCATGTACACTTTCACATTATTGGCCACTGGGAGAAGAAAGCAACAGCTAACAAGCACTCAAATCCAAAACCAGTCCACTATCCAGTGATAGCTCCACGGATGGACAGTGACAAGATAACAGTGCACGCCGACCTGGACGATAGGACAGGCCAAAATCGTCGGTCTTAACATGACACAGTACCAGCCAGCCAGATGTTGGCATGTCAGCATCAGTGACAGTCCACCCACTCGCTGCTGAAAACTATATCAGTGATAAAACTGAACTGCCAAATCACAAGACAATAAAATGTTGAACCGTAAAGGTAAAAATGTGAGACTGATAAGTTTGCATGCTTTCATTGAGCCAATCAGGTTATGGGCAATATGATTGCATATAATTTACATACAAATTTGTATAAAAGAACTGCTATTAAAGCTCACAGATGCAGCTAAAGGTATGTTGTACAAAGAATATAAACTGCATAACTTAACATATGAGTTTAATGCGAACAAGAATTTACACCTATTCTATACAAGAATGGAAGACATTGTTTATTTTCAGAAGAACAACACAAGCATATACATTTATATGTAGAAAGAATAAATAAGATACATAAGTAACAAATGGGGAGGTAAAAATGCACAGAAGAATGGTTGGAGGACATGGGGTAAATTTCCACATCACTCACTAATCTTCACTCGCCTTCGCAGAGGGCAAACAATATTGCCCCATTAGCTGTGGCTATCATGTGTTAATTCTCAGGTTGTTGAACTTGCAGGAAATATTAAATAATTGAAGTCAATGTCTAGACCTCATATTGTCTCAGTGAGGACTCCAGCAGCTGATGGCTGGGGCAGATCATCTCCATCACTCTTGCACCATCCTTGTAAATTTTGAAGGTTGGAACTGTCTTGACATTTTCTAATTGTGTAACAGCGGGGTTCTCAGTTATATCCACCTATGTCAAAATCAAAGAAGCATGTTGACAGATATCATAATAGGAAATCAGAAGCACATAAATCATGAGAAGCTGCTAGTTACCTTGAGGAAATTAACAGATGGATATCTGGTACACAGTACATCCACAAATGGGGCGATATCAGAACATTGCTGGTTTAAAGGTGCCATGAAATGAACAACAGAAACACCTGCAAAAATGCAATACTCTTATCAATTATTAAAGTTTGCTAAACGATCTAAATTCTAAAATAGCTGCTGTCCTATGGCTTTATTGGTCCATGGTCTGGATTGTAGTTTTGCAGCATGGCACACCTGGAAACAATGAAAAGGAAGATCTTCAATAATATTGTGCCTAATATTATGAACTGGAAAATTCTCTCAAGAAAAAGCCCCTCTGAATGTGCATCGAGTCAAGGAGCATAGATTTTATTTGCTAGATTTTTATCGTATAATGTCTTAATCCCCTAAGGGTTATAATTTAGTTTCTCTGTTTGTACATGAGAAGAGAGAGACGGCAGTTGTGCAAATTGAATGCTTTCCTTTATATTATTACAGGACAGTGATTCAACTAAATATTGTAAGTTTCAACACCGATATTATGGAACAAAGATATGATGATGACAAGAGCATATACCTGGCAAGGTTGTAGCCACCTGGAATTGTTCTGTTCCTACAAGTGCTTCAACCTCTCCTCCAAACTTCATATTGGATACTTCCTCACCTCGGGATGACCTAAGAGCAACAAGGGCATGGAAATGCCCCTCTGCTACCTCAGTGTCACCAGGAAGTTCCCGCCTAAGAACCTCATAATCTTTCATGGAATCTTCCCATTGTTCAATCTAATCACCAAAAAGCAAGCAGTGTGCACAACATAAGTCTTCCAGCATCAGTCATCATGCGCATGAAAGCATCTTGATTGTGCAAAGCATTACCTTGCCATAAGAAGCTGCACGCCTTAGGAGAGCCTTCCAATAGTTGGGTTGAATCTTCAGGGCTTCATTGCAGTCCTCAATAGACTTCTCCCATTGCCCTAACTTGAACATGCAAGCTGCCCTATTGCAGTAGAGGACTGAATTTGCAGGGTGATGCTTGAGCCCTTCACCGTATGCTAGGCAAGCTTCTGCAAATTTTCCAGAATGAAAGAGTTCATTCCCTAAGGACCGTGCTTGGGCAACAGTTCTCACATTTTTATGCATGGCCATTACTTCAATGTTTCCAGAATCTATTTTCCTAGCTTTCTCCACTGATGACAGAGCACCATCAAACCTGCGAAGAACGATTATTTTTAGAATAAATCTTCTCTTAATGATTTGTACAATCTAGTTTGTTGTGCATTCTATTTTCAATGGCGACGGAAAGTCGAAAACAAAAGTAATGTCCAGATATCAAATGGTAGATGTAATCTATACTCAATCAGGCATATGAACTTCTATGTTTGCTATAGTTATAAATATCTGTAAAATTACCTTCCAAATGCTATGTCAACTTGGGCATGCACATAGTAGAGATATGAGTTGGCCTGAAACCCACAGAACATCATGTCCTGGGAGCATAATGATGAACAATCAAGCTTGGATGCTTTAGAAATTGCCAAATCAGCCTCATCAAGTTGATTGATCTGGAGAAGAGCTTCCGCTCTAGAAGCAAAAAGCTGCAGTTGGTACAATATATAAATAACATTCTTCAATCAGGACATCTCTAGCCGATAACAATTAAAACGGAGGACACTTGACCATTGCACAAGAGTCTGCTCCTGCCGTGATTGCAGCGTTGCATTCCCTCAGCGCGCTCTTCCAGTTGCCAATCTTGCGTGCATCAACAAATCTCCCCAAGTGTTTTTCTACTGCTTCTAATTTGTGTAGCTCTGCAACGTCCGGCTGCAGGCCAGCCATGCAAATTTGCTTCCGAGCATCAGCAGTTCGCCCAAGCCTGCAACATTTAGTAATATCATATCAAATAATGTACACAGATAAGAAGCAAATATCACACATGCAGGCACCAAAGTGATAGAATGACCATGACATCCTGCCCACCCCAATACCCACTATCACTGGATAAACAAAAACAGCGTGAAAGGCATCAGCAAATACAAGAGCAACGAGTATGTCACAAGGTTAGCTTTTATAGTGACTACTATAAAAGGTAATTTTCCCTTTCTTCTCACTCTTTGCAAGCCGAAACTACGTTCCACACAACAGTTAATCATTGCAATGTGAAATGTTCTAAATTAGGCTATAAGAAGCAGCGAGATCTCACTCCACGAATCGTGCCACCAAGTACAACCAAAATTCAGCAGCCACATGGCTCAGTTAACTTTAATTACAAAACAAATTATAGAGTTAATATAAGCGGCTCAATACAGAGTTCAGGGCACTTAGATGAGAACATATAAATTTAGGCAGTTAGGCGTTAGCACAGAAGAGAACCGTTTCCACCGACAATGTAACACAAAGAATTGCCAGCACGCAATATCAAAGCAACTTTACGCTACAGTGATCACCTTATTTGCAGCGACGCGAGGCGCTGGTGCGCGCGGCCATACGACGGATCGAGCCTGGTTGCCTCCTCGCACTCCCTGACGGCCTCGCCGAGGCGGTTGAGCCCGATGAGAGCCGCGGCGCGGTTGGCTCGGCACGCGGCGCTGTCAGGGCACAGGGCGAGCCCGCGGTCGTACAGCCGCAGCGCCTCCTCGAAGCAGCCGTTCTTGTACTGCTCGTTCCCGGCTCGCCTAATCTCCTCCGCCTCGGCGCTCGCGGTGGACGTCCTGACCGATGACGCGTGGTCCTCGAAGACTGCAGCGGCGCCGGCAGTACATCGCGCGCGGACGACGCTGCCGTGGCCGTAGTTGCCGGTGCCGGAGCCGAGCACGTCGCGGCGGACGGCACGGGGCGGTGGTACTGGCGGCGCAATGGAGACGCGGCCAGAGGGGCAGATGTTGCCCGCGGGGAACGCGCCGGTGGCGAGCGCCGAGGTGGCCGTGCTCGAGCCGACGGCACTCGCGCTCGAGCACGACGTGAAGATGAGCGGACCAGCGCTCGAACACCGGTAGCCACCAACGGACGCGTCGTAAGGCTCAAACCACTCACCGTAGTAGTCACCACGCCGCGTGGCGACGCCGTACGCCGACACGCCCGGAGCCGGAGCTGCAGCCGGGGCCCTCGGCACGGACCCGGAGGACCCGGACGATGAGCTGGGGGTGGGGACCCTGGAGTGGACCAGAGGCGAGACGGGCGAGAGCCGGCCCGGCGGGAGCGAGTCGGGCTTGTCCCGGAGCGCGGCGGCGGCGAGGGCGTCGGAGAGGGAGCCCGGCATTGGCGCCCGGTGGGACATTTCGGCGAGCACCGACCGACCGCGCGCGCGGGAGTGGGCGCCGGGGGCGAGGCTAACGGCGTAGGGGACGGCGCATGTCGCGGGTGGTTGAGGGAGGCGAGGGATGGGCGGATCCCTCCCGTGAGGTTATGGAGAGGAAGAAGCAAGGAAGGGATGCTTATTAGATTCGGTGCCTCGGTGGCACTACTTGTACTTGCTAATTCAACTGTTAAAGTGTTAAGGACATTCGGCTTCTGGTTTAATGCTTATCTTCTTATTTTTAATAAACACATTTCTTAAACGGTGTTTTTTAAAATATTTTATATATAAGTTTTTTAAAATGTATGACAAATTTATTTTTAAGTTTATGATAGATAATACTTAATTAATTATATACTAATAATTACGCTAATAAATTAAAGTTGTAAAGTCTTTTGCACGGTACCTAAAGCTAGCCAGTGGAGTACGTCACTGACTCAGTGGCATTTACTGTTTACTTTGACAAGAGCGTTTCTAGTATTTTACTGTGAGCCGCTGCAGAGATGAAATATAGGTGGCTAACAGCTTGAAATGTAACCCATTATTCTTTGGGATTCCACTTTACCCTTTTTTAACTTTTGTCTGTGTTTAAATCACACCCTCAAATTACAAAACCAGATATCCTTCGACTATCAATACCAAACACTCTACCCTCTAGAGCGATTTTAAGATGTTTTTGAAAGCCCGTTAATATTGCCTAGAGAGGGGTGAATAAACGTTCCTGAAAAATTCTCCAAAAGCAGCGGTAAAATACTGGTAGAAACCTCCAACCAAAATGATAGAAGGCTCCGACCGGCTCTCTCGGGCTAGCCGAGAAGGCTAATCGGAGGTTCTGGCCAAGAACGCCGAAGGTTCCGACCCTAGTGTTTTGACTATACCAAGACACCTCAATAATGGATAAATTTACAGAGGTCAAGAGTGGAGCAAGTAATAGGGTAGCAGATAAATACAGGCAAGTAAAGATACAAAATAAGGCAATAATGAGAAAGCACAACAGAGATATAAAGATTTTTCCCGAAGTTCGGATCACAAAGATCATATGTCTCCGTTGAGGAGCTCCAAAGAGCCGGGTCTCGATCAACCCCTTGCCTCACCAAGCGAACACGAAGATCAATTTTGCATCCACTAGAATTTATCTCCTTTCCTTGCGAAGGCGAGGTTAACCTTTACAAACTTTCCCGGGATAATCCACAATTCAAGGAAGCTCGCGGAAGACGCCTAACCGTCTAGGAGGTTTCCCTCCAAGAGAAATGAGCTCCAAGCAGCCAACCCACGTCCTCTTCAAGTGCACAAGATCCTCCTAACCTTCTCTCAACAAAATTCACTCAATTTCTTACTAGATCTTCACAAGAATCACCAAGGATGTACTAGAACTAGTTGGGAGATATCAAAGAACCTTAGGAGATGCTAGGAGTCAGTGGAAATGAAGTGGAATGGCCAACCAACGGCTAGAAACCAAGTTTGGTCTTTATAGGCATTGGCATATGTCACTTAGCCATTACTCACAGATTTTGGCTAGGAGGTTCCGACCCTAGGGGTAGGAACCTCCGGCCAACACTTAGTCTCTGGCCGAGAGAGCTGGTCGGAGTCTCCGACCCCAGGGGTAGAAACCTCCGGCCAACACTTAGTCTCTGGCAGAGAGCTGGTCGGAGCCTCCGACTCCAGGGGTAGGAACCTCCGACCCTGACACTGAAACTAGCCCATCCCAAGTGTATGTGTTGTGCCAAAATGATGGACTCTCAGCTATTTGGATCTTAAGCACTTGAATGGTCTTGAAGCACTGCTTGCAACCCCTCTTGATAGTACGGTTTTTCCTCGACTCAAAAGAAAATTCAAAAGAATTTAAAATAAACTCTGAGTCGCTTCGCCGTTTTGCGTCATGTCTTTGTGGGGGTCTCCATGCACCACACCAAGCAACCTGGGACTAATTATCTGTACAATTCTCGATAAACTCATTAGTCCCTTAACTGCTTTATCATTAATCCACCAAAACCCACTTAGGGGTTAGATGCACTTTCAGTTTTTAGTACCGTTAGATGGCACATCGGCAGAGAAAGAGAGGGGTCCACATGTCAATCCCTCTTTTCTCTTCTCCCTCCTCTCTCTCCCCTCCCTCCCTCAATAAGCTCGACAAGGAGCCAAAGCTGCCTCGAGCTCCCTCCCTTCGCCCTCGGCCTCCACTGCTCTCCCTCCGTTTGCCGCCGGCGAGCTCCCTCCCTTTCACATCTAGAATTTTCATCCAAAATTTCAGTACGCTTATATGTATTTAATCCATGTCCAGGAATCAGCCGGAGTACACAATCGACATAATTGATAAACAGAGTACACAACCTTATATATTAAATAGCGAGTACAATTATTACAGAGGTGGATAGAACATATCAAACTGAAACAAATTCTAGCAGCGGATAAAGTAAACGTCTAGTGCAGATGGTTTCACTCCACAAGCATCTTGACCAGGCGCCAGCTCAGTCCTCCATATCGCCTTCATCACTATAGTACTCTTCCTCTGATGGTGTTGATTATAGCATGGTTAGTATATGAAATACTCCACAAGTCACATAGCAAAATACAAATATGCACAAGGTATAACAAAGGTAAACATAATATGGCTATTTTGCATAAATAACATTTAAATAAGCATTTGAGAAATTATAAAACAATTAAGCAATATTAATCAACACTGAACAACCTTTCCTGGATGAACAGGCCCATTCTCCATATCCGGAGATTAACCAAACCATCTCTCCACACCCGGAGATTCCATGTTAACCACATTATTCCAAATTAACCTTTTATGAACAGTGTGAGAGTAATCCCAAAAGCATTGTTAGGCTCACCCATAACCACGGGTATGGCTATTCGAATAGTTTTACTCTAATCAGAGATGTACAAATTTACCAACAAGACATGATCCCACGACATGTTACCATACGCCTCAATACCACCATGGTATCTTGAAAGGAATCGTGACAAGAGCCATCGCATAAAACAATCTAACATGGTTCACCCATCGAGATCCCAGTCTTTCCATACCCGGAACAGACTCACTTAGTGTCCCCGTGGGCTTATCACCGACATTTCATAGTCTGGTATTTCATATCGGATCATGCTATATAACAAGTCAAGCCATTGTCCATTTTGGCTTGTGGTTAGCACGGTAAATGTTTCATTAGCAGTAGCTCGCGAACCGGTCCTTAATTGTCATAAGCATGACCAGCAAAAACATGTGCTTACAACCCACCATTAATCAAGTTTTAGTTAGAATATTAATTAACCAACCATGACCAACCATCGTGAGCTACAAATGATTATCCATAATGGAATTATAAGTGAAGTATATGCCATCCCACATAAAATGATACTGTTGTTTCTAAGCATGGCTAAGTAACATCTAATTAATGTAGCCAAACCAATATAAGACTATGGCTACTCAAATTATATCCCAAGTTATCAAGGTAAAGGTATCAATAACAAAAAGAGCCATAACAAAGGAATATAAGTTCACCATCCCGATGACATTCAAAAATAAATGTAATAGTTGAACGAAAAGAGAATTTAAAACATAGGATCAACATGCTCAAGGGATTTTGGACCCATGTGACTTGCCTTGCTGCTCTAGGTGATCTCTCATGACTTCCTCGACGTAGAACAGTTCCTCCGAAACATTGGTAGGTAAAGCAAATAAACAAAACGAGTAGAACAATACATAAGAACACATAAACAGGTCATGGAAATATTTTTATTTGATAGATCTCAATTCAAGATGAATTTTGTAAGTTGACTCACCCCAACGGAGTTCATATTTATGGTTTTTAGAAGTTTAAACTGATTAAAGCCATATAAAGAAATTATTAAAGGATTTATGGCGTAATAAGGAATTATTTTTGAAAAGAAAAAGATGATTTATTGCATCATTAAGCTCAGGTTCACCGTGGACTGGGTGCACAGAGACAGTCTACAAGATCCGACGGCCTAGATTAAATTCATCGGGATCGGACGACCAAGATCGATCCTGATTTGGATCCTCGGATGGATGCCACTTGGCGATTAGTTGGCGGCCACAACGGATAGACGGGGTGACATGGCGAAGACATGGCGGCCACGTGGACATGCCGGCGGCAGCGCCGGCTCTGGACCTGATGGTCAACGGCGAACGACGGCACTGTGGCGGAAACTGAGAGCAGCGGAAGAGAAATGAGGAGACAGTGAACCTCACCATCACAGACACAGCAGCGAAAGGCGACGGGATCGACCAGCGGTAAGGATTTGGCAGCAAAGCTCCTCAGGTCGACGGCGATAGACGAGCTCCGGCGGGTTTCGGCGACGGTGGATAAGCGGCTGAGATACTCCTCGTCTTGGCGAAACTGCTGACGATGATGACTGTCTTCAACGTCAACGGAATCGACGGAGTGGATCGGCTAGAAAGCAGCGGCAGCGGTGGCGGCGGTGGAGAGAGATTGAAGCAGTGCGGCTCGGTTAGGGCTCAAGACCTCTTTAACGTTTGGCAGATTGAGGACAAGGCAAGCTCGGGCATCCTTTTTATAGCACTAGGAGGATGAGTCCGGGTTGGAGATGACAGCAAGCAGCGGCGGACGAGATAGGGTTTATCGACGAGTTAGGAAACTCGAGTCCAAGCTCCACACGACAAAGAACTCCCTAGATGGTGGGGCAAAAGGAGGAGGAGACCGAGGCTTTCCAAACCCCTTAACCAATTTTGAAATCCCTCAACGGGACGGCCAGAATTGGAAAGGAGACGATGGTGCCGTGGCGGAGTCTAACTCCGTCTAGAGGTAGGGGACAACCCTGACAAGTGGGGCCCACCTGTTAGCGAAAGAGAGAGATAGGAGGGCTCATGGGCCGGCTTGGGCCGACACGAGCGCAGGTGCAGGAGGAGAGGAGGCGGCGGGCTTAGTAGGCCGGCGCGCAAAAAGGAAAGAGACTAGGCCGGATTTAGCCCAATTGCCAGAAAAGAATTTTAAAACTTTTCTCTTAATTTTATTCACTGAAATGATATTTTATTTATTAAAAATACTTCCCTTTCTCCAAAAATTCCCAGAAAAATCCTGGAGACTAAGGATTAAGCGAAGTATTTAATAAAAAAAAATTATCTTTCCTATTTTTTGTAGAGATTTATTGTGAATTTTATTTCCAAGCCCCTTAAGGATTTTAATTCAATTTCTAAAATGCTTTGACAAATAATTTATTAAGTTAGGTGATTTTCAGGGTGTGACATTCGCTCTGGAGCGAGTACTGCTAGCAAAGGCAGATCTCATTCATGGAGGAGCCAGGCGGCCGCTGCGGTGGCAGAGCTAGCTCATGGAGGAGGATCAAGGCGGCGGTGGTAGAGTTCGCAGACGACAGTTGTGCCAACCCGAAGCTTCACATTCTTGAGCGTCACTGCCTCGTCGAGCTCCTCCATCACCACTGACGCCTTGTGGAGCTCCAGATCCACTCCGCCTCCTTGAGCTCATCGGCGCCGATCTCATGGAGGAGGAGCCGCTCAGGGGAGAGGAGCTCAAGCTCGCCAGTGCAATTACATGGAGGAGGCACTTGGAGGGCGAGGGGGAGGCGGAGCTCGACTCGAGCTTGCCAGCGCCGATCTGGAGGATGTGCTCGAGAAGGAGAGGAAAAACAGAGAGAGAGAGAAGAGAGATGGCAGATAAGGTGGCACCTGACATATGGGCCCAAGTGTTTTTTAATTGTTCTTTTAGCTTACTAGACCACCACATCAGCACCACATAAGTAAAAACCACCCTGTTTTTGAACCAGGGGGTGTTATGAAGGGTATTGAAAGTTGGAGGATGTTAAATACCCAGTTTTGGAGCTCGGGGGAGGGGGGTTGTGTTTTAGACAAAACGAAGGGTTCAGGGTTACTTTTCAGTTTATTCATCGAATTATTGAAATGGATTATTTGCTCTGTACTTCTAAAAAATGTTTTTTCAAAAAAAAAATCTAAAAAATCAGTCCTGGCATGATTTGTTTGTTTTAGATGGAAAAAGAAGAACAAAAACAAACCCTGTCGATGGGATTAAGGGGTTGTTTACTTTGTTGCCAAAATAAACCCTTCCAAATTTTGACTGGCAAGGTAACAATCTAAGGGCTCCTTTGGAACGCGCGATTCTCAAAACACATAAATAGAAAAAAAAATACAGGATTAGAGTGCAATAGTACCTCAAATCCTATGGATTGAACAAACACAAAAAAAACTGCAGGAATGGCTCTTTGGATTGAGTGGAGGAAAACACGGGAATTAGAAAAGAGAGATAGACATAGAGAATTTTTCCCAAGAGGTTCAACCTCATGTCAAAATTTCTCCAAAATTCCTATGTTTTAGCCCATCCAAAGGAATTTCATAGGATTTTTGGATAGGTATTCCTTTGATAGAAAGGACCACATTGGAAAATTTTCCAAATGATTGAATTCCTCCAAAATTCCTTTAAAAATCATTTGTTCCAAAGAAGCCCTAAACATTGCCCCAACTAGCCTCCACTACCAAGGTTTGGTAATTGTAGAATCTTCCTCTCACAAAAAATTAGGAAAGGTGACAAACCAAATACAACTTACACATCTCAACCTTACCATGTGTTGGCAATGCCAAAATTTAGTAGAGTTGATTTAGGCATAGAAGTGAACAAACCCTAAGATCATGCAACAACTGATTTAGTGCCCGTGGTAGGATTAAGGTCCTCCCAACTATCGCGTTCTCGATGTCTTCTCTGCTCAGGGCATAGCGGAGTCTTCTCTCGACATCCTTCTCAAGATTACCAGGGCCACTCTTCAAGTACTGAATCTTGATAAATAAGTAATTCAGTTAGTGAGCAATGAAATCATCATTCGTATACTGAAGAATTTCATGGTGTGATTCGAGGGCTCAGTGGGGGAACACAGGAAGTCAAGGTGCCGAACAACGCTAGCATATGTGCTGAAAACGGTAGAGTTAAAAGCACAAACTGACAATATGTTGTGACAAAGATATTAAGACATGGAGGTGGATTTTTGTTCCTCGAGACGATGTCCCCTTATTTTATACATATCACCTAAAAAGATAAAAATAAAAAGATCTAATAATATAGATCAATATGTGAAATATCAATTTTTAAAATCAATCTATTTAGCTAATTCTTTTAGATTTTTTTTGGTAACTTTTTATATGACATATAAAAACGGTAGACTATCCTGGCAGGGGGAATAAACTTTCCCTTGCAGCATAGCTGAACAATCTGCCGAGTGTATACAAAGGGCAGCCATGAAACATCCAAACTGATTATTCTGTTAACATATCCATTCGGTGCTCCCACACCACATAAGTGAAAGATTTGTTTTGGCAAACCACCTTGCAGGAGCAATTTGGTGATAAAATTGGATTTTTGGTATCAAGGATTGACTAGTTAAGTGCCTATGCGTTGCAACGGAGGACAAAAACATTTTAAAGCTAACAAAGTTCATGGGTTTGCTAAACTACATTCGAGTGAAAATACTTAAAATTTTGAATTTAACAATCTGATCAAACAAATATATTTATCTTCATTCATAAATTCTATTAGATAGGAATAAGATCTTACATGCTGGTAGATTAATAAAGTCACTCTGGTATAAAATTAAATTTATTGGCCTCACTCCAAATTAGCAACTAGAGACCCATATAGAGATGCTTGCATTGCTGGACATCTTGCTGGATAATTGACATATACAACCAAAATTGGCAAAAAAAAAACGGAGAAATAATTGGTCATCATATACGAGTGGCTAAAAATATGGTTGCAGACCTATATATACTGACAGATTGCAATAGGTCAACATACAATTAGCCATCATTCTCTACAAATAAAATGTGAAAAGTAAATAAATAATTGTAATCTCTTGGCCACTCTGTCTATATGTTTCTATGTGAACATTAGTACTTCTATTATTTCAAAAATCAACTTTAACAATTGCTCTTAATTTGGAGCATAAATTAAGGGGATGCATGCTATTTACAATATCCAAGAAAAACTGAAAAAGCTGGGGCAAGTACCAACGTTGGAGAGAACCGCTTGAGAAGTGATGTTTAATCCTGTCCTAGAAATGATAAAACAAAATGTGTTAGATAAAACAACCAATATAATTACAAAAAGAATGGGACGTAAGCAAGCATGATGTGGCACATCAATTAGTTACATATACCTCGTCTCTGTTGTAAGAACCTCCCTGTACGCAATATTCTTTGTATACGTTCCATTCTGTGTAGATCGTTTCTTATTTTTCTTCTCCTTGTCCGGCATGGATAGAACCTTGATGTTTGTTCTAGCGGTTGCTCTAGACAACACGACGTAGAGCTGGCCATGAGAGAACACTGGCTCCGGTAAGTAGACGCTTGCATTCAGAATGGTCTGTCCCTGTGTCTTGTTGATTGTCAATGCGAAGCTCAATCTAACTGGAAACTGCTTCCTCTTAAAGCGAAACGGGAACATCTCATCATCCGAAGGGCATAGGGGTATCCGAGGAAGGAAAACCCTCTTCCCAGCATGCTGCCTTACCACAATCTCCGCGTCATTAGAATTTCTTCCAAACCCATGGACCACCAGCCTTGTCCCATTGCAAAGCCCGTTGGCTGGGTTAATGTTCCTCAATAGTATGATGGGGCAATTTATCTTCAACTTAAGCTCGTGCAAAGGTAGCCCGTTGGGAGTTAGAGAGTTCAAGAATTTGGGAGGATAATAATTATGAGGGTCATCCTCGGCTCGGTCAAAGCTATGATATGTCATCACCTCCCCATGAAACCACCCGATCATTTTCATATTTATTCTATTGACAAACTCGTTTCAAGTGGACAGTATAGCCCTAGATGTGATGTAATTTGGGTCTGTTAGGTTATCATTTACGTTGGGGAACATGGTATCGATGAGCCCATCGAGGTCAAAGTCCTTCCCTATATATGGGATGCAAATATCCGAAGGCAGGTGTATGTGTCCTTCATTGTTCACCTCCTAGGTGCCATTCCCGACTCGAAGGAGGTAGTCCACAAACCACACGTCACTCTGTGCTCTCATATTGCGAACAAGCTTCAGCAAAACCATATAGTCCCAGAGATAGGAACAACGCAGAGTGGCATCCGTTATCTGAGACCTAGTGGCATCCAAACGAACAAGCATTGTACAGTATATGACCAAGTTGCAGAGACTACAACGTACGGGTGGTCAAACTTAGGAGCAAAATCGGAGAAGTTGCTGCAAAGTTAGTGACTTCGAGGCTGAAGCATGCGTGCCATGACTACCATCCCCCTTCGGTGCAAAGAGAGAGTATAGAGGAAGGATATAGTGGATAGCGATGGATAGATTATTGACGAGGATTGGAGAATTACATATTTACATTAGCACTAGCAAAATGCCCATGCGTTGCAATGGGAAAAACTAAAACTACAATAAATATTAGATGGTTAGGTTTTAATTTTTGTGATATGAGCCCTTTAAAATTGTTTGAGGGTAGGGGGAGACAACGGCACACCAAACCCTAGCCAGAGAGAGCGAGTGGCGGAAAAATACTGTGACGGAAAGGGGTCGGGTGGCGATGGATGAGGACAGACTCAAAAATAGACCCTCTAAGATGAAATACCCTCTTATGGTTGACATGTGGCCCCAAGTTCAGTCCCTCCCCTACACATCTCATTCAGCCTCTGGTAGATGCTGCTTGAGGTGGCAAGAGGCAATACGGCACAATGGATATAAGCGTGGCATCTTGCTGGGCAAGCTGTGAGGGTCCTTCGGCGCCAGTTTCTCATTGGAGGAAAGGTAGCGGCACTATGCATGACGTCGAGCGAAAGCACGACAAAAGAGGTGATCACGCGATGCTTGCAGCTTTACAGATAAGGAGACAACCTAGCACTCTAACATGGTCAGGTATAGAAAGAGAAGACGGCAGCCTAGCTTGCTATTATCGAGCAGCTCCAAAAAGGCCAAGGCAGTGGCTGCGGTGACGTGTTTCTTCTAGTTGTTGTCGGCGATGGATGTGGATTTATCTGTCCCGTGCTCGACGGCAAGGCACAACAGCAGCGGGCGATGGGGCAACGATAATGGCGACATGATGGAAAAATAGAAATCTCTTGCCTCGGCCCGGGTCTAAATTTGTTGTTACTTGATTGTATAGGAGATCTATCCCTAAATATATTATATGTATATCATATCTACAAAAAGAAATACACATGTAGTTGTGTATATATAGGGCAGGCAAGAAAGGCAATTGGGATGGACCTGGATTGCATAACCTGGCGACGATGGAATGCAGAAACCAATCTAGACTGTGCTGCTCCATGACAGATGAATAGGCCGACAGGCGCTTTCCGTAGGTGGGCCGCATGGGCGTCTGGCCGATGTGACTGCCGCACCCGCGCAATGTGCCCCGGGCTAGAACGGACTTACGCACGTGGGACACAAATGGCTGACGATGGATACGTGTTGGGACGTGAACAATGGACGACGCGCGTGGCAAGGCACACGGGACTTGGCCTACATACCAATCGTACTGGCCTCCTGTGCGAACTGTCAGTCCGCAAGTGAGACGCAACGGGAAGAAAATCGTTGTTTACGAAAACTGTCTTGGTACGATTAGAAATTTCCATATTTATCAATTTAACTATTTAGTTGTGTCAATTAATCAATACCATCTCATTTCTAACAAATATCAGAAATGGTCTTGGTAAGCTCGAGAATTTTCTATATCTATTAATTTAACTATTTAGTGACAACTTCAATATGGACGTAATTTATAAACTATTTTTTAAAAAAAGTGGTCCATAATTATAGTTAATTAAATTATATATGAAGTTAAATAACATATTATTTTTATGTCAACAAAGTAGAGGGAGAAAAAAAGAAAGTTAAGGGGAGAGAGGACAAAAATAAAGCTGATGGGACTGAGGACAGTCGGGGAAAAAATAAAGCAGAAAGTTAAGTTTCTCTGCCAAGTTCTCTCATCTTCATTCACTCACTACCGATGTCCCCATCTTCCTCATCATCTTCGATCGATCCAGCCCTGCTACTCCTTCCTCCTCCCGACGGCTGCTGGATAGTCCGCGGGGTTGCCGTCGGCTTCTCCTCGCGCGTGGGTCGAGGCGGCCTGCATCGAGGCGGCGCGGTGGCAGCAAGCAGTTGACCAAATCCGCGCAGGGGGTTCTCGGTAGCGGCGGCGGCACGAGTCAGCTGCGACGGCGACAGCAAGCTCTCCCCTCCGTCGGCGTTGTGGGTGGCAAGCGCCGGCACGTCAGTTGTTGCTGCCGCTTCTCTCCTCCTCCCGTTTTCCGCTGAGCTCTCGACTCTCGTGGACTCTACTTGATTGGATGGATTGGGTGAATCTATGATGAGTGGGGGGATTTTGTGGTGTTCGTGTGGGTTTTGGTCTGGATCTGCTTGTTCTTGTGTGTTTGCGTGCAATCTGGGTCTTTTTCGGGGTTGTTTTGGTGGCTATTTCAGGTAGTTTTTATTAGATGGAAGACCTGGATTGTCTTGAAGCCGTTCTGATCGTATTATACCCTGTGTTGGATGCTTGATCAATGTTTTTATGTTTATGTTTTTGGTGTTGATTCCGGTTAGTTCATCAGGGTTTTCAGTTTTCTAGAACGACTGCTCGTTTTTTTCCTTCGCCTTTTCCCCTTTCCATGCCTAAACGTTCGATTTGATTCGTTTAGCGTACTGGCCTCGGCTCAGTTTGTCATACATGGATGAAACAGAACGAAGGAAGAAAGAATCGGAAACAAACGAAGAGAAAGAAAAAAACGGGAGAGAGAGAGAGAAAATTGGGAACGTAACGTGAGCTTGCGCACATGCGCGCGATGAGGTGGACGAACGGAATCACTCCGTATTTTTATAATAGTAGAGATATGAATAGATTTCCGTTGCAAACTCTCATGGTGTTGGTGTTGGTACGATCGGTTGACAAACAAACCGATCGTGTTTCGGCAATTTCTGGTGTCGTACTGCACATATATAGCAAGCTGTGGAAGAACGGACTGGATTCATCGTCTTCGTCATCGTCTTCATGTTGCCGGGACACGAAGGTGAGAGGCGAGAGTAGGCTAGGGCGATACCCTATGTAGATGTCCCACTTGCATGCTGGCAACGAGAGTCACCGGAAGGCTGATTTTGAGGTCCTATGATAGAATCTAGCTCGGTCGGAGAAAGGGGCCGTGCCGCCCGCGATGCCGTCGTCGTCGACACACCTACAATACAAGCTATTGCCCACGCTGTAGCACTGCGTGCGGGTCTCGCTGTCAAGCCGAGAACTCTGGATACTAGTATCTGAATAGGAGAATTGGATGTCATCCATGCCGACTTTGAGCTTATAGAGATGCTGCCATGCTAGGTTGTCGTTGTCTTCTTCAACCGGCTGGATCACTGGGCTGGTCCTGATGGCCAGGCATAGCCGCCCGTGGAGCTCAAAGGTGCTCACTGCCGCATCGGCCCATAGGTACTTGTAGTCCGGTGGGCCTTACCTGCAGTGCTCTCGCTCGCGACGTTGACCACCAGCACTGTACCAGATAGGCCAACATCGGCTGGGTGCCGTCGGGCCGGCGGTCACCACGCATATCTTGCGACCTACTAGAATGAGCAGTGTTTTTTCTACCAGGCGGCAACGGTACGGAAGCGTGTGTTGGTGCCACCCCGCTGGCTTCGCCACCAGCGGGCATCGTGTACACGTCGATTATGCGGTCGGCGAAGTGGAACAGGTTGTACACACCGGTGGTCTGGTTGAATCCCAATGCAAACATGAAATACGAGTGACGGCGATGCTCATCGAGGCCAAGGGGAGCGCCAGCTTCTCATCAGTGACGCGGTTGCACACTACGACGTTGGCCGTGATGCAAGAGGCGAAGCAAAGGTCTCAGGAAAAATTTCGAAAATTCATATTTCGAAAATTCCTAGTATATGTCACGTCCTGTCGTTTGGAAAATTTTTAAAAATTCATATTTGGTTTATTTCGCCTGATTAGCTTAATAAAAATTTTGTAAATAAAAATGGATTTAAATTAGGAGAACTACTATCGAAGCGTAGCACGCTAGCCCGTCCCTTCCTGATTCTTTTGACCCTTCCACACTCCATATATGGTAAATATTTTACTACTGATATAGCCCCTCCTATATATTCCCATTAACGGCCAGTCATCCCACCAACTTATTTTTTATGGATAGACATAACTGCATCAACAACCATGGGTGGATCATCGGTGAAGGATCCTTGTCGGCGGTAGCCGGTGGCCACCGGTGCGTGCCTGGCGGGTCCTGGTCAGGGGAGGTAGCCACGGTGAGGTTGGCATGTAGCTTGGGCAAAGGACATGACGACGCCAACCTCTACCTCCATCGGCACCCCAGGACCCTCCACTACGTCAAAGACGACCGCCCTGCGGCACGCTACCGCCTCTACACCACGAACATGCCATGGAGGAGGATGATAGCGGTCCAATTTATCATGAAGAAGGGTGGTGGTCGGATCTGGTGCAGAGAAACCCGGCGGTGGTCTGACCAAGCATGGAGGAGGGTAGCGGCGGTCCCTGACTCCCCATGGCCCATGCTCCAGGATCTGCTCTGCATCGATCTGTGGCGGCAGCTGTCGTCGTGGGGAGGAGGACATCCAGCAGTGAACCCCAGATCCGAGTGGTGGCAAAGACGGTTTCCCTACCGTTCCTTTTCTCTCCTGCCGATTGGCGCTAGTTCAGACACGAGCTGTCGCCGTTGTTTGCGCTCAAGCTGATGGAAGAGGAGGGGAAGTTGTTGTCATTGGCCTTGTCCTACTCGTGCCAGTGCCAATGGCTAGGGAGATGAGGGGGGAGTACGACTGTGGCACCAACCGGGACACTGCCACGGGAGGGCCTAGATCCGGCCTGAGCATGAATGGATCTGGCGCGGTCCCGTTGACAACCAGCGAATTGAGGGTAGGCGCGTCGGCATCTGGCTCCAGCAGGCAACGGCGCTGCAGCTGGCGAGGTGGCTGCACTTCATCTTCCTACTGATGTGGCCTTCAACATTGAATCGAATATGTTATGTGTGTAAATGTTTTATTCACCTTGATCGAATACGTGGCCGTCGATATCGAATAATAGGTTGTGTGTAAATATTCTTGTGTAAATGTTGTATTCGCCGATGATTGAACGTGTGTGTCAATATGTGTAAATGTTTTATTCACCGATGATTAAATGTAGTAACAAACCATTGGTAAACCGAGCATATCAAGAGAGGTGTTTTAAAAACGGGTAAATAAATTACTACTAATCGAGCGGATAGGAGGTGCTGAACAAACCTATTAGTAAGTCTTTTATTTGGACCAGAAACATGAGGGGGATAGAGAATTTTTTTATCTTAGGGATGAGGGGTAGTAAATTTTTTTTATTGGAGGGGGGGAGGATTTTTTTATGTTAGGAATAAGGCAAAAAAAAGTAAATTTTTTATCTAAATGGGAAACGAGAGGGGAACAGAGTGGGAACGAGAAACGAAAAAATGAGAAAAGGGGAGGGAGGGGCATCCGGGTGGAGCGCATTACGTATTAAATAACGCACAGCGCGTTGTTTAGAGTGACTGTTTCCAATTCCTAGAAATATTCCCAAATTCTCAATTCCTTCCAAAAATTTCCTCCAGAAAAACCCCTCCTCGTTTTCTTTTCCCCCTTCTTTCTTTCTCTTTTTCCCTTTTTTCCTTTCTGTTTCCTCTCTTCTTCCTCCTTCCTTTCCTCTTCCTGTGGCGGCAGAGACCAAAGTCCCCATGGCCGACGCCGCCTCCCCCCTGCATCGCCTCAGCCCAGCCTGAGGGCCTGCACTACCGTCACCCAGCCTGATCCTCTCCACGGTTGCCTCGATCTGACTTAGCCCAAGCTGCCGCATGCCGCCTCCGAGTTCCCACCGTGTCACTGTAGGACCTCTCCATCTCATGCCGGTGCCGGACTCCTCTCATTGCCATCGACCCCTCTCTCTCTCCTCCTCTATAAAAGCCGCGCTCAATCTCTCTCCCTCGAAGCCCTAGCCGCCACTGTCATCGCTGCAAGCAATCATCACCGTTGGTGGGAACTCGAGCCACCACCGTCGCCATCCCCTTTTGAAGCATCTAGGCCCCGTCGTTGTTTTTGGTAATTAATGGCAAGCACTTATTGTGGACTAACTATTTTATTTGAGATGTAATTTGAGTTAGATTCACATGATGAACACGCCAAGGGTGGATACCACAGATTAAAATTTGATGGTGCAAAGCGAAGGTTCAAATATGATAAACTAGTCTTGGGTTGTCGATCAAGGCATTTGGCTGATCGACTAGGCTATGTTTCTTTTCTAGCTTTGCCATAGTATCAAGAGGGGTGGTAATCTTGGCTAGTGACGATCTTGTACCATATTAGGTCATTTGCATTGGTGTGCATTTAGGTTTTGGAGATAGAAAGTCTTTTCTATGCTCTGTCGGTCTGACCGAGCACCTGAGGTCAGTTTGACCGACTAGTGACTGCCGGTCTGACCACAGGCTTCCCAATGGTCAGACCGAGCTGGGGGCAATCTGACCAGAGCGGAGGCCGGTCTAACCGCCGCCCCTACAGCAGTCTGACCGGGGGTGCATTAAATGCCCATCAACGGCTAGTTTTCTAGCCATTGGCCAGATCACCGGTCTGATGATTTGGATTTCGACCCCAACGGTTTTTGTATTGGGTGGGGTTATTTACACCCCCTCCCTTGTAGCAAGGAGGCTCTCTTGACACTCCATTCATTTCATTTGAGCCTTCACTTTCAGTCTCACACCACTTGAGCATATTCTCTCCATTTGAGGGTGTTTTAGGGTAGATTGAGCCATGACAAGTGCACTACATCATTGCTAGGGCTAGTGTGGCACTTGATCATCCCCAAGCCTTACTTGCTACTTGTTACTCTTGGAGGTTGCCACCTCCTATGTCACGCCCAGAAATTTACTAGAATTTCCAAAGCTAATTTGTGCATTAAATCCTTATCCAGGATTTAGCCGAGGTACACAAATCTACAATTTAATAAACATAACTAAAACATAATAACGATAAATACTTACAAAAGAGACATTTAGTCCTCACACAGAAGAAAACCAGCAACGGAACAACAAGCTAACGTAGCTTTGGCACCAAACCCACAGGCAACTCAACTGGGGTATAAGCCAAACACCAAACTTCTCCTTCCACGCAAATCTTCACTCTGATGATGGTAATAATGCAAGACTGAGTACCACCCACCGTACTCAACAAGCCACACAAGGAATACAAAATAATGCAACATGATTCCAAAGGAAAGGCATAGTATGGCTTATTTGCATAAACAACATTTAAACATTTGCGTTTAAAACCATTGAAAACAATATAGTTTAATCATTAATCAATATTAAACCATTCGCTGAACAGCACTTCAATGCAGTTCAGGCCCAAACCATACCCTCCAAACTGGAGGTATCAAGTTTTCATCATTTATTATCATTAATGAGTAGTGTGGGACTAATCTAAAAAACATTGCTAGGCCCGCCCATTAACCACGGGCACGGCTATTCGAATAGTTTTACTCTGGCCAGAAGTGTATCAATTTACCCACAAGACACGGTTTCACATATGTCACCATGCCCCCGAAATACCATCATGGTACTGTAAAGGGGGAAACCGTGACAAGACCTTTCATGCAACTCGTCCAATAGAAAAACCACCCGCTGAACCACCAGTCTTAGTATGGTTGATTAGGTTCCTAGACATGGAGACGGGCCAACGCCCAAAATATGGACTTATTGGCGCAGCCATGGAGGTCTTATTGACACAACCACAACACACCGTGGTGCCTCCTATTCAAATCGCTACACTACGGGTCCAGCCGTTGCCCATTCTGGCTTGTGGTTAGTACGATAAATGCTTCACAACAAGTAATCCGTGAACCGGTCCTTAATTGTCATGAGTACCACTAGCAACATCATCATTTCATGTGCTCACAACCCACCATCAGTCAAATTTTAGTTGGCATATTTATTAACCAGCCGTCGTGAAACAATTGCCATTAATCATTAATTAATCAGGAGTGAATCAATAGTTTTCCCACATAAAATGACGCTAAAGTTTCTAGGCATGGCTAAGCAGATCCTAAATAATCTAGCTAGATCAGTAAATAGTCACCCAGCTAGTCCATATTAATCACCCAAGGTGTCAAAGTACAGGTATCAACATCAAAATGGCCATAATCAAAGGATATAGGATTTATAATAAATGCCCATAATAATGACATTCAAAAACATTGCATGCAATAAAATAATTTTTAGCAGCTGAGAACGATCTGAGGAGATTGAACGGCCTACATTGCTTCAAGGTTTTACAAGGATCCGAGGGCTCAGATTGATCGGGACAATCCGACGGCTTGGATATCTTAGGTATCAGAGCGTGGGGCCCACTTGTCATACACCGAGGATAGGTTGTCGGCCGGGCCCGCATGAAAGTGGCACAGAGAGGGCGAGCCGAGCTCTTGTGCTTGGACATGGCGCAATAGAGGCGAGGTGGCGTCGGGTGACGGCGATGAAGACAAGCGACGCGACTGCGAGGGGATGACGGAGCACCAGCAACGATGACCCGCGTCGGCGTGGTGGCTCTGGCGGACGGCGGCAAGCAGCGGCGCGCTGGGGAAGAGGAAACAGGGGCGGATGTTGGCGGCCACGGAGCTGCCGGCGACGACGAGCATGGACGACGGTGGCGACAGGCAGGAAGGAAGTGGGGCGACGGCAACGAGACTCACCCGTGGCGGTCAGCCGACCCGAAGACGACGATGGCCACGCGGCGGTGCAAAACGGTGGCAGTTGACAAGGAGCAAGGCGGCGGCGCACCGGGCAAGGTGGCGCGAGGCGAGCAGGGACGGGTAGGGTGGCGGTGGCTAGGGCTTCTGGGGGCGGGCTAGGGCACGAGCGAGGCTAGGGCCTAGGACGGCAGGGAAAGAGGGCAATTTATAGAGGAGGGAGCTGAGCCCTAGGGCTAGCGGTGGCGGCGGCATGGCGCGGGAGACTGGCGGCAGCACGGGGTAATACGACAGATCGGGCTAGGCCTGGCAGCAGCGGCGGGGCACGGGAATGGGCCAAGGAGCAGCAGCGGTGGACCGGGCCGAGAGGAGGTGGCGCTGGCCGAGGGGGCTCGGGCCCGGGCGGCTTGGCCCCTAGCCGAAGAGAGAGAGAGAAAGAGAGAGGAGGAAAGGAGGAAGATGAATAGGAAAGAAGGGGAAAAAGAAAAAGGAGAAAAAGAAAAGATGGGAGGGAAAAAAGGAAAAAAGAGGGTGTTTTCTAGAAAAACCCCAAATTTGGAAATTGGGAGTCAGAAAAATTCAAAGGATTATTGGAACATTTGATTATGAAAATATTTCAGAATTTGTGGAAATATTCGGGACTTTAGAATTTCTCGAATATCGAGATATACGATATATATTTTTGGGTATCGGAAGAATGGGGATATTTTTGTGGAGATTGGAAAATTGGGGTGTTTGGGAAACGGAACTCGAAGATATTTCACGGAATCTGGAAATTAGGAAAAATTAGAATATCGGGGGATTTGAATTTATTTATCGGAAACTGGATTTCAAAGGAATATAAAAGATTTATTTCAGAAGAAAAAGGATTTTTGATATTTAAGGGATTTCCACGTTTTGGAATCTAGATTTATTCGAGAACTCTGGACAGGATATTTTGTGGGGTTTATGAGAGGAATTGGATATATCCGACAACACGGATTTTTGGTTTCGAGAATATTTTACGAAATCGGACTTTTATGGAATTGGGGATTCAGGAACAACAGGCCAAGTCAGAGTAGAACACAAGGGTACAAAGGGATTGGACCAGAAACGACATGAGAAAGGGAATTTAGAATTTGTTTAAATAATTACTGGAATTGATCTTTGTGATATTTAAATTAATTCTGGAGCTCCAAAAAATCCGAGAAATTTTCAGAGAGGTTATTTACAGAACGAATTTATTAAAAATGATTTCAACCGTGATTTATTAAAGAAATTTTGATCTCCCATTTTTTACTTTACTTAATTAATTAACTTTACAATTTAATATAAATTATAGAAAATCTATTATTAATTAATTTATTTAATTCTCAAAAAATCGGGCTGTGACACCAGCACTGTGCACTTAACCCCTCTCCCTCGCGTGCGCCTCGGCCCACAGTCGCCCGTGCCTCTCCATACCGTTGACAGGTAGGGCCCACGTGCCAAGGTCGTCCCTGACCTTGAATCGGAGAGCACTATGCCGCTTCGACGCCGTTGCCGTGAATCCCGCTCCAATTCGGCCTCTCCGAGCGGGGTTTCCCCAAATCTCTTGAGGGGTTTTTATCCCCTTAGCCCCCTCGTCCTTTTCCTCCTAAAATCGTGGAGGATAAATCCCAGGGTTGCCGTTTATTTGAGCTCGTTTGGCTCCCGGACTCCGAGGAAGAACCCTAGCCTCCGTTGCGCTGTATCTAGTCTGGTCTCTTCCCTGCACAGCTATATAAACCATCTCCCGACGTCTCCCCCTCCTTTTCAATCATCATCCAAGCCCATTCAAGCCCCTAACACCCTAGCGCTGTAGCGAATCCAATCTGTCGTCGCCGCCGCTTTCCAGCCGAGCCCTGCCGTCATCTTAGCCATTGCCGGTGCTCGTCGCCGCCCCTGTTGGAACCACCGGACCGCGAGCGAGCTAGGCCGCCACCTCCCAGCCCTCGAAGTCCGCTGCAGCAGCAATGCCCCCGAGGACCCGAGGCACTCCGCCGCCAAAAGCTCGTTGCCGGATGATTCCACCGCCGTTCATCATTGTTTTGCCCACGGTAAGGATCGCCACTCTTTCCTCTATCCCCTGGTGCCCTCGCCGTGTTCCGCCATGCCGCCGATCACCGTCGACCATCGGGTTCCGAGCCGCTGCCGTCGTCACAGCTGACGTGGACACCACGTCAGACGCCAGCTCAGCCGTGGGCCGTCTGATCGAGATTGATCCAAGCCATAGATCATCTTGATTAAGTCCTAGCCGTTCGATCTAGCCTCAGTTAGATCTGATCCACCCGATCTATATTAGAAACCCCATTCTATCTCGACCGTCCGATCTTGTCCCTTTTAATCCTAGCCGTTGGATCCTCTGTAGGCCCTAGGTAGACCCGGTCTACCGTGAACCCAAGGCTTTTCTCTCACCGACCAGTGGGCCCTAGCTGTCAGCTGCCTCTCTCTCCTATGCTGATGCCATAAATCTTTTTCCTAAATTAAATAAATCATAAATGATGTCATAAATCTGTAATTAATTTCTTTTACACATGAAATAGGCATTAAACTTTAGAAATTCATAACTAATTTATCCGAACTCCGTTTGGGGTGATTCAACTTGCAAAATTCATTAAAAATGAAGATCTACCTAATAAAAATATAATATTATACTGTTGATGTGTGCTTATATACTGTTTTGCTCATTTTTGTTTATTACTTTTAGCCATCGACGTATCGGAAGAGTCGGGAATTCTCGAGGAGAGTTTGGAAGCGTGTGCAAAGCAGCAAGACAAGTCACACAGATTTCTCAACACTTTTGAGCATATTGTACCTATGTTTTAAGCTATCTTTTCCTTTAACTATGCATTTATTTTTGTAATGTCATTTGGGAGGGAAACCTTTATCCTTGTTTATGGCCTTATTGATTTGATTACCTGTCATTGTACCTATGGGAGTAATGTGACTAGCTGGCTTTAATTATTGGTTAGCTAGAATAATTCTAGGATCCTGCTTAGCCATGCTTAGAAAACTGTAGAATAACTAGTGGGCTATCATTTAAAACCCTGATTACAGTGTTCAGTTTACATGAAATGATGATTCGGTTCACGACTGTGGTCATGTGAGGATAACTTAATGGTCCACTAAAATTTGACTAAATAGTGAGTTGTGAGCACCAGGATTGTGAATGTTGCTAGTGGTGCTCATAACAATTTAGGACCGGTTCGCGGACTACTTGTTACAAAGCAATACTCATACTAACCACAAGCTAGAATGAGTAATGGTGGGAACTGAAATGTGATGAGTTCAGTAGGAGGCACCAAGGCGTGTAGTGGCAGTCATAAGTCCACGCATGGCAGTCATATGTCCATGGTTCGGGCGTTGGGGCGTCTCCCTGTTAGGTGCTTGATTAGCTCCTGCCGGAGACAGGTGGCTCAGTGGGTGGCACTCCTATTGTGCTGGTTACATGAAAGGTCCTGTCACAACTCTTTTTTGATGTACCATGGTGGTATCAAGGCGCACGTGATGTGTTGTGCAGTTGTGTCTTGTGGGTAAATTGGTACACCTCTGGCCAAAGTAAAACTATTCGAATAGCCGTGCCCGTGGTTAATGGACGGACTTTGCAATATTTTCTGTGATTAGTTCCACACTATCTTAATTAAATAATGAATGGTGGAACTTTGTTAGCTCGAGGTTGGAGTGGTTGGGCCTATATCGCTTGGGAGAGTGGTATAGTGTTGATTAATGTTGGTTAATGATTATTGTTTTATTAGTCTCTTAAATGTTCTATTAAATGCTATTTACGTAATTTGAGCCATATTATGCCATCCTTTGTTATCCTGTGCACTTGCATATTTGCTGTGTGGCTTGCGGAGTATTTCATGTACTTACCTTGCAATCAACAATCATCATCAGAGGAGTATTACAGCGAGGAGGACTTGTTGGAGGATTAAGCGGGAGCCTAGTCAAGTGCGTGTGGTGTGGGAGTCGTCACGTCATCCGTAGTTATTCCGCTTCTTAGATTTTATTATTTTGAGAGGTGCCATTCGCCTCTATAATAAATACATTCGTTATGTAAACAATTACTTTGTTATCAACTTTGTCATGTGTGCCTTGGTTGATTCATGGACGAGGATTTACACACAATAAAGCATCTGAATTTTGGATGGAAATTCCGGGTGTGACATTACCCTGGTTAGTTAAGGATTTTACTTCATGCACCATTGAACTGAGTCCCACCGTACAACCATATGTCCTAATGGGAAGGACTTGGCCCAGTAAGATTCTGAGTCTTGGCATTGTCGGCCTAGGTGGTTAGAATAGGTTTTGGTTAGTACCATGGGGACTTTCCTACTATGTGGGGGAAAAGCGTCCCATGGGGAAGACAGTGTTGAGGCGAGATTTCTAAAAAGCATTGTTACGGATTCCTTGGCCGCACACAACGTGTAGTGTAACAATATGCATTTGCCATCAAAAGGATGACGTATCTTGTAGGTAAAACTGTATAACCTCTGCAGAGTGTTAAATCAGTCTATTTGAATAGCCACATCCGCGGTCATGGACATGCTCGGAGATTTCACGTGAGGGGTAGTTTTGTGAAAACATTTACTTTTGGGAAGGATCTATGTGCTAAGTGAATTATTGTGATAGCTATGTGGTCTTATGTGGTCGCAGTACCCCTTTATGGTTGGCATGGTTGGTTGGAAAACTTACGTTATTTATAACTATTGTTTAAATATCTGTTTTAAACTGTTTTAAATACAACTGCTATGTTATGCAAAATAGTCATTGCCTTCCTTTGTCCGCTCGTGCATATGCATATTTCTATACACTTGCTAAGTATTCCATGTACTCATCTTACAATTTTCTCCACATCTAGAGGAGAAGTATCCGTTGTTTTCTAAGAAGTTTACTGAAGAAGACACTGCATAGGCCATGTGCCTCAGTAGACTGCCTATGGCAAGTTGATGGACCTTCCGTGCATTTATCTTTATTTTTCGCCGTGCATCTTTATCGTTTTATTAGGCCCTTCATGGCATAATAAGTGAAAACTTTGGAGTCATAAGGTTTATCACAGTCAATTTATTAATTAATGTTATTCGTTTATTCGTGATGTGTCACGCATAGAAATTCACCAAAATTTTCAAAGCTAATTTATGCATTAAATCCTCGTTCAGGAATTAGCCGAGATACACAAATCGATAATTTGATAAACATAAACAAAACGAAATAACGATAAATACTTATAAAAGAGGCACTTAGTCCTCACACAGAAGAAAACTGCAGCAGAACGGCAACCTAGCGAAGCTTCAGCACCAAGCCCATAGGCAGCTCAATTGGAGTATAAGCCAAACACCAAAATCTTTTCCTTCCACACAAAATTTCACTCTGATGATAGTAATATTTGCAAGATTGAGTACCACACACCGTACTCAACAAGGCACACAAGAATGCAAAATAATGCAACGGGATTCTAAAGAAAAAGCATAGTATGGCTTATTTGTATAAACGGCATTTAAAACATTTGCATTTAAAAGCGTTACAAAAACAATATAGTTTAATTATTATGAACATTAACTAATCACTGAACAACACTCCAATGCAGTTCAGGCCCAAAACAAAACCCTCCAAACATGGAGCTATCAACTTTCCATCATTTATTATCATTATTGAGTAGCGTGGGACTAATCACGAAAAACATTGCTAGGCCGCCCATTAACCGTGGGCACGGCTATTCGAACAGTTTTACTCTGGCTAGAGGTATACCAATTTACCCACAAGACATGGTTCCTTCACATGTCACCATGCCTTGAAATACCACCATGATATTGCAAAGGAGGAAACCGTGACAAGACCTTTCATGTAACCCGGCCAATAGAAGTGCCTCCTGCCAAGCCTCCGGTCTCCGGTAGAGGTGATCAAGTGTCTTTCTGCGAGACAGCTCAACGCCCAAAACCATGGACTTATTAATGACTACCATGTGTGGACTTACGACAGCCATAAATATGCCCTGGTGCCTTCTGTTGAACGTGCCACATGTTTAGTCAAGCCATTACCCATTCTAGCTTATGGTTAGTACGGGTATTGTTTCGCAACAAGTAGCTAGCGAACTGGTCCTTAATTGTCATGAGCACCACTAGCATCATCATCATTCCACGTGCTCACAACCCACCATTAGTCAAGTTTTAGTTGGCACATTTAATTAACCAACCATGACCAACCATCGTGAAAAGTATAGCCATTAACCATTATTTAATCATTGGTGAATGAATAATTTCCCCACATAAAATGACGCTAAAGTTTCTAAGCATGGCTAAGCAGAACCTAAGTAATCTAGCTAGATCATTAATTAGACATCTAGCTAGGCAATATTAATTACCTAGGTATCAAGGTAATGGTATCAATAACAAAATGACCATAATCAAGGAATATATGATTAATAATAAATACTCGTAATAATTACATTCCAAAGTTTTGCATGCAATAACATTAAAACAAAATAAGTTTTCACAACTGGGATCAATATGCTCAAGGGGATTATTGTGTGACTTGCCTTGTAATAGAAAAGTCTTCGATTGGTCTTCCGTTGATCTTCCGAAACTCTTCCTCGAACTTCACGATCCTCTAAAACGACGAAAACTATACGTCTACACGCAAAACGAGAAAAAACACTAAGAAACTCCAAATAAACAGTACATAAAAAGTACACAAACATGTAGATCATGATTTTAGATGAATTTAGGAAGAAGAACAGGTTGAATCGAAGTTCGGACAGAAAAGTTACGGCCTTCGGAATTTTGAATTCATAGAAAATTCAAAAAGAAATTGAAAAGGAATATTCTCTCGAAATTTAATTATTAAAGGAATATTTTTTGAATGGATAAAGGAGTGGGGCCCATTGTCAGTGGCTTGACTCATATGGACCAAGTCCATGGAACAGAGGGAAGAGGGGCTGATGGATTGGCTGACGTGGATGCCACGTGAGCAAAGGAACTGAGGTGGCGACCAAGGTGGCAGCTCACTTAGCCACTAGGGCTGACATGGCAGAGCGATCTAGGGTTATGAACATCCGACGGCTTGGATTGATCTCAGGAGATCTGACAGTTTAGATTGGATCAGGGGTTAAAAAGATCGAAAGGCCAAGATTGCATCTATCCAATGGCTCGGGATTGTCGGCGAAACGGGACTGAGGGTCCCCACAGTCGCCGGGGACGCGTGGGTCTTCGGCCACGTTAGTTCCCCGGGGCCACAATCTGCACAAGCGACGGCCAGCTACTGTCGTCGTCCCACTGAGCGCCGGGGCCCGAGCACCGCCCGGATCTAGGCGGCATAGGCCTCGCCCCCGGGGGGCCATCTCGCCATCGGCCCCGGGCTCGTCCTCGGGGCGCCATCTCCATCGGCCCCGGGCCTCGCCCCCGGGGCGTCGTCTCCATCGGCTTCGGCCTAGGGGCGTCATTGGCCTCGGGCCCGTGCCTTGTCTCCGGGGCGCCATCGTCTCACCCCCATGCCCAGGGCCCACATGTCGGTCCCCGACAGGCTCTGCGCCAACTCTCTAGCTACCCGCATTAATAGCGAGGCGACGGGGCGCCTCCCGCTTGTCTCCCGACAGAGAGCGGAGCCGTACGCTGTCACATCTCCATAATCTGGTCGCCCGACAAGGAACCGACCAGACATGCTCTGCCGCAGCCGCCCGCAGCAGCGGAGCGATGTGGCGACCAGACGACCAGACCAGCCGCCCGCGGCACGCGACTAGGCGCTCCTCCAGGCACGGCGCAGCAGGCGGCCGTGGGCGTGCGCGTCACATCTCCGTGCTCCGCCCGTCCACAGCAGCAGCTCCGGCGTGGCAACAGCAGGCGGACGTGCACGACAAGATAGACCATACCTAGCTCTCTCAGGGCGACTCGGCACTGTGGACTCCCCTAATTCTATAAAGGAGGATCCAAGCCGACGAGAGAGGGAGAGCTTCAGCATTAGCAACCGCCGAAGGGAGAGTTCAGAGTAGAGATGTCCCTAGTCGATCAACCCCTCCTGGTCGAGAACTTCTCCTGGTCGAGGGCTTCTCCCGGTTGAGAACTCCTTCCAGTCGAGGCCTTGGTCTTCTACCTCAGCTCGTGTGAGTCTCCTTCGAGTCCGGCGTCCGGCATAGCGACCGGAGCCAGTGAACTCCTTGTAAAAGAAGCAAACCACATTCATCTCCACATAGCATACACACAGGAGTAGGGTATTACGCCTCCGAGCGGCCTGAACCTGTCTACTTCCTCCTGTCTCCTTTGTGTGCCAATCCTTCCATTGACTCATCATCCACCGTACGCCGCATTCGCCTGAGAACTACTCCCCTGGCCGAATCTCAAAGGGGGGTCTCCGGACTTCCCGCCGTCGAGGTTTCATCCTCCGACAGGGATGGATTTGGAATACCAGACGGCTAGGATTGGAGTTGAGGATTATGTGCATGGGGCCTAACCGTCATACACAGAGAGAAGGGGGCGTCAGTGGGGCCCATAGGACAGCGGCACAAGGCTGGGCGAGCACGTGCCCGTGCCATGGCGCGAGCCGGCGCGGCGAGGCGAGGCAGAGATGTTTGACGGCAAGCAGCGGCTTGGCGTTGGGCAACGACGACTGGCGGGCAGGGGTGGTGCGCCGGTGATGGCTGGCGCAAGGACGACGGTCCAACGACGACGCCCGATCGCGGCACGTAAGAGGTGAAGATGGGCGGCAACGCTGGTTCGGGGAAGGAAAAACAGAGGCGCCGGGGATGGAGAAAAGGGAGGACGGCCAGCATTGACTTTGGGGGCTCACTGGCGGTGTGTGAAGGCGACGGCAGCCCGGGCTTCCCAGCGGCGGCGACGGCGAGAGATGGAGTGACAGCGGCTCAAATCAGCGGCGCGAGGTGGCTAGGGCACGGGAGAGGGGAGAGAGGAGGCGGCGGGGATGATATTTATAGAGGGAGAGAGGCGCGTCTAGGGCATAGTGGTGGCGCAGGATATGTGGCGGATTCGGTCGCGGCAAGCTCACGGTAGGCGGCATGGCACGGGCCAGGGCGGGGTGGTGGTGGGCTGGGGAGCGTAGGCCGAGCCGAGGGCCGAGGAGGGTGGCATAGCCTGGGCCAGGTTGGGGAAGATTCTAGGCTTGGGGGCCGGCCGAAGGAGAAAAGGAGAACCAGACGAAGAAGAAGAAGGAAGGGAGAAGAAGGTAGAAAGAGAAAAGAGAAAGGGGAAAAGGGGGAAAGAGAAAAAGGAGGGAAAAAGAGGAAAAAGGAAGGGGCGTTTTGAAAATTTCCCAAATTTGGAAAATTGGAGGATTTAGGAACTAGCTTAGGATTAACAGGGATTTTTTTGGAGTATTTAGAATATTTTTGAAAATTGGAAAATTTGGAACATACAATATTGGAATATTTTTTTGGAATCGGAAATATGAGAATGTTAGGGATATTTTGGAGTTGGGAAAATCGGGAATACTTTATGGGAAATGGAGACTCAAATGTTTAGGATATTTGAGGGATAAGTGGACGTCCAAAATATAGGAATATTTTGGAATTCGAAAGTGGAGAATATTTCACAATGATTGAGAAATTGGAATATTTGAGATATTCAGAATATTGGAAAATATTCTGGATTTGGAGATTGGAGAATATTTCATGGGGATTTGGATTTATTTCAAAAGAATTGGGTTGATTGCCTGGAAATATTGAGAATTTATTTCAAAAAGAAAATGGATATTTCGGATATCGAGAATCTCGAATTAGGAGTTCAAAGGGGATTTTCGGAGTTGGACTTTTTTGGCAAAACAGAGACTTATCTAAAAAGGAGTTTTGGGAATTTGTGGGGCTTTAGGGGTTTGGGCTTTGGATATATTGAGGATTCCGGATTTGAGGATTTTGAGGGATTTCTAGGATTCGGAAACGGCACCAGGCAATCCAAGGGGAGGGAAACACGAGTCCAGACCGAAAAGAAAGGTACAAGGGATTGGACTAGAAACGACCCAAGATTGGGGAAAGAAACTTGAATTTATTTTTCTTTTATTTAATTACTAAAATTATCTTTATTACACATAAATTAATTCTGGAGCTCTAAAAAATCCGAGAAAATTTCAGAGATTTTATTAAACAATGGAAAATTTACCAAAAGCAAAAAACACCATGAAACTAAAGGAAATTTATTATTGTAAATACTTAAATGTTTAAAGTATTTCAACCAACCCCATGGAATACCAAAGTAGCCAAGCATTAAACAGATTTTGAACTCGAGAATTTATAATATTGGAAATTTCAGAATTTTATTTAAACACTTTCACAAACAACTTTTCTAGTGATTTCTTGTACTTCCATTTACCCATAATAATTTTTAATTAGGGCGATTTTCAGGGAGTGACATAATGATGGCTGTTATATTATCTTTGTAATTTTGTGTGCTAGCGTGATTCTAGACTAGCATAGTATAGACAAAGGGTCCTAGTTTGGGTTCCAATACTGTACAAACTAGCCCTTGCATGATTGAGTTCATCTTCATATAATACTCCATCGGTCCATAAATATAAGTACTTTTTTACCCGATATGGTGTTTAATGTACTACTTTGATTAATACTATCTATAAAAATAAATTATTTCAAATAAAAAGAGTTGCATATTATGATAGTTTATTTAATGATAAATCTAATAATATTTTTTAGGTTATTAATATTTATATTTTTATACTATTAACTGTCAAAGTTAAAAATATTTAACTTAGCACTAAAATTGTTTATATTTACGCGCAGAGGAAGTAGTTTTTTTTTAGCGTTCCTCGTCTTGACTCGTTCTGTTACGAAGGCGTAATCAATGAATTTTTTTTATTTTTATATTTATTTAATAAAATATTTACAAAACTACATTTTCATTTCAAAAATTTACAAAAATATACTCCCATCGCCCTCTGGGAGAGCGATTTTTATGAAATCGCCCTTCCAGAGGGCAATTTGATGACGTGGCTGACGGCCGTTGGCCGGGCGGCCCACGGCCGTCAGCCATTTTGCAGGCGGCCCCCTTGCCGCCCTCTGGAAGGGCGCTTTTTAGTAGCCCCGGTATAAAACCCCCTCCTAGACTCCAAAAATGTCATAAAATTCACCGAAATCATAGAAAAAAAGAAGAGAGAGCTGAGAGCGAGCCTGAACGAAAGCAGCGAAGCTCTGTCAGTTTGCTGATTCGTCTGTAGGTAAAATCTATTATCCCTTTGTAATTTCTGTTTCTATGCATAAATTGATGTAGTATTGTACTGGTTATGTGTATAGTATTATATGAAAATAAGTTGTTACTCGTAGATCTATAGGTTTTTAGTTAATTTGTTAGATGATTTAATTTTTGTAGAGATGTGAGGAGAATATTGGTACCTAGTTTAACTGTATTTTTTCATCAACAGAAATATCAAATATGGTGATATTTCAATTATTTCACAGGCAATGGAATGTTAGATATGGTCCAGAAGGGGTAGATCTGTCGAATTTTAGTTCAACGGCTAAGGGGATTGATAGACCAGCTGAGAGAAGTTTTGGGTCAGTGTACAACTGGCTGATGCGAGGGTTTCGACTGAACCCCGAGCTCAGCGCAATAACCTTGTATGTAGTAGTCAGTCGTGCAGCTGAAGGTTTTTTGGGAACTAATGCTGGTGGATTGCACTGCCACTTGGAGATGGTATATGGAGAATGCATTCCAACGTGGTTGGCCATTGGGCATACTTGTGTCGATATATGAGAAAGATAACACCGCTGGTGCAATGCCCGTGCAAGATGATGAGGGTCCAAGTACGGCGGGAGGTGATAGCGAAACAATGGAAGAAAATGAAGGAGGGACTAAAGAAGATAGACAGCCAACATGTGTGGCAGATGAGGGAGAACAAATCAACACCATCGTCGAAGAAATGGATAGGGAAGATTCTAAAAACGAGCAAGCAGAACATGATTATTCGTCTGATGAGGACACCGTGATGCCTGCAGAATGGAGCAACGATGACTTCTCTGGGCTTGCTATCTCCGAGAGACATCATGTGGCATGGGAGTATAAGGAGAATGAGGTCATCCAGGGGGCTAAGTATGCATATGTAAAGGATTTAAAGGGGGCAGTAAAACAATGGGCCGTGTCACTTCAAAGGGAGTTCTCGGTCGTGAAGTCAAGCAAATCGGTGTATGAAGTGAAGTGCATGAAGGATGGGTGTCCATGGCGGGTGCACGCATTCAAGGGTAAATGGAAAGATTATTGGCAAGTTTCAATCGTGACTGAGCATTCATGTTATTTACCCGGTGTTGAAAAATATCACAGAAACATGACATCTGCATTTGTTGCAACAGAGATGTACTCCCATATTGTCAATAATATGGGGTACGAATCAAGGTCAATTGTTAGACATATTGAAGAGAAATTCAAATACACAATTAGCTATGGTAAGGCTTGGAGGGCAAAACAGAAGGTTGTAGAGATGGGATTTGGCACATTTGAAGCATCGTATGATAATTTGCCTCGTCTGTTAGGCTGTATTCTTCAGAGGAATCCAGAGACGTGCTACGATCTAAAAGCCTTTCCATCAATTCACCATGCTAATAAAAGTGTGTTGCAACGAGTATTCTTTACATTAGGTGCTTGCATTCAAGCATTTGTCCATTGTCGTCCCATCCTCTGCATCGATGGGACATTTCTGTCCGGAAAGTACAGAGGGCAGATCTTAACAATAATTGGAGTTGATGGGAACAACCAAGTTCTACCAGTGGCTTTTGATTTTGTTGAGAGTGAAAACACTGATAGCTGGTATTGGTTTCTAGAAAGGGTTAAATCTGCAGTTGTACGGATGAGACTAGACATATGCCTTATACATGACCGTCACGCCAGCTTGCTGCGTGCAATTGAGGAATTGAGATATGGATGTGTTGAGAAGGGATACCCACCAAGGTGGTCTAATGTCCAAAGCAGATGGTGCATACGTCATATGGGTGCTAATTTCTACAGACAATTTAAGAATAAGCACCTTGTGGATCTTTTCAAGAGGCTTTGCGCTCAGAATCAAGAGAAGAAATTCAATGAGCTTTGGAGGAGGTTGGATGAGCTGACCTCTAAACTAACAGATGAGCTGTCCAGGAGGGCTAGTATTGGAGGGGATGAGGCTCCACAAGCTCTTAGACCTCTATCAAGTGACGGACCACATATGAGAAGAAGGTCTGTATTCTCAGTTAGAAAATTTTCATATTGGATTGAGAATGAGCCAAAGGAGAAATGGGCATTGTTGTATGACAAGGATGGTTTTCGGTTTGGCATAATGACCACAAATTTGGCAGAGGTTTATAACTGGGTGATGCGTGGTGTTCGAGGGCTCCCACTTGTTGGCATAGTTGAATTTATCTTGCATGGCACATGCAAGTACTTCAAAGATCGGTTCAGAGCAGCTGGGCCCTCAATGACGGACAATAATCTTTTCTTTGGCACACTACTAACGAAGTATTTGCAAGATAAAAGTAAAAAGGCCCGAAGACATCGTACTCTACCTCAAAGCACACAAGAACACAGATTTGAAATATTATGTGTCGACAAGGACATGCGCGGAATCTACCGTAAAAGAGTTGTGCAGGAGTGTGTGCTGAAGGAAGACGGGACCTGTAAGTTCTCATGCCGAAAACCTACTCTGCTCTACAAGGCATGCTCTCACGTTATTGCCGCTAGCGGTGAGTGCGGGATAGAAGCACGCTATTTTGTCTCACCTTATTTCAGGAAAGAAGCAATCTATAATACCTGGAGCGGAGAGATATACGGTTTCGGTATTGTGGGTACATTTACTATGGAGCATCCTCAAGCTATGTATATTCCTGACCCAATAAAATTGAGGAATAAAGCAGGTCGCCGCAAGACAAGACGCATCCGTAATGACATGGATGAGTCAGAAGCCGGTGGAAGGCATAAACGTTGTTCAAAGTGTGACCAAATAGGTCATACATATAAGAAATGTCCAAAGGATGCAACCGGTCCAAGTGTGGCGGAAGCTGGACCGTCGGGTTCAGTCGCTGATGGCAGTCGTCCTACGGGTGAAGACACAACTTCAAGACGACCCCGTCTTAGGCGTTCTCGAACAATTGGTGATGGTGCTACGGTGTAGTGTAAGTCTATACTAGTTCTTTGTTATAGAAGGATATGTACCGTACTGTTGTTTTTTATTATCATGTAACAATGCTATAAACTTTAACAATAATTAATGCTAACTCTCTATTTGCATGCAGGTATGGCGTACCATACACCGGAGCTGTTGGACCGAGGTCTTGACCAGTCCCACCGGTCTTACCTATCAGCCGTGGAGGGTGCCCACCTAGCCACCTTCTGTCCACGGCCTTCACGTCACCTCCTGCAGATAGACCCTCGGTTCCGTGAGAGGTAAGAGCTGTACGAATATTCATTCACATCGTTTGTGCATATCTATGTTCCTCAATATTGATTACAGTGCTATATTCTGCAGGTTGTGTGAGGCTGGACTTCTTCCGCTGTGTAGGCTAGTTGAGCCTGCACCGGACGAGAGAGACCCCACCAAGCGATGGGACGCTGACCAGTCACTTCTGGCAGCACTGGTAGATCGCTGGAGACCGGAGACCCACACGTTCCACCTACCGTGCGGCGAGATGACTCCTATACTGCAGGACGTGTCGTACCTGCTAGGACTTCCCCTCACAGGAGACGCAGTCGGCCCGATCGACGGGGCGCACGGTTGGTCGCAGGACATACTGCTCGGTTCGAGCCCGTGCATCGTCGACCTGAATTGAGACCCCCGGGTTCGCTACCGCTTTACACCACGAACGGCCCCTCGCAGGCTTGGCTGCTACAGTTCACCGTAAGTCGCGGATTTCTTTCATTCACAATCATCCGATCTACAAAGCAATAGAGCTGCTAACTATAATCTTCCTTTACAGCCTGATAAGCTAGATGATGAAGCCGACGACTACTCGGTGCGACGGAGCATGGAGGCGTACCTGTTGTGGCTGTTCGGGTGGGTGATGTTCACCAGCACTCACAGGCACACGGTGGACAAGGGACTGATCCACTACGCTAGTGCGATCACCGACAGCGAGGACGGCCACGTACCGCAGTGGAGTTGGGGATCTGCTGTGCTAGCGGCGACGTACCGTGCTCTTTGTGACGCGTGCACAAAGACCAATCCAAGTGCGATTATCGCCGGTTGCCCTCTCCTTCTGCAGCTATGGGCGGCCGAGCGGTTCGCGATAGGCTGTCCTCTGATTCAGCACTCTTCCTACGAGGACGGCCCTGGAGGCTTATACGGGTAGTGGCCCGAGGACCGTCCGACTATAGGGACCGTATGATGTCGCCGTGAGGTACAAAATGTGAAATTCTATGTTTAGCACTTATGCGCAAACACTAGCGTGTAAGCTTTTCCTATTTTGCAGCGTCGTTACGCTCACAGCCAGGTTAGGAGGGCCTACTCCGAATTCGTTATGGAGTTCGACTGCCTGCTGCCCAGCGACGTCGTCTGGGAGCCGTATATTCCGCAGGCCATCGCGGCCCGTGCACCGCTTGGACTCTCTACTCTTTGCACGCGCGACCAAGCATACTGGATGACAACAGTGCCGTTGGTGTTCGACATCTTCGTCGAGCCCCACTCTCTGCAGTGCGTGATATGACAGTTCGGACAATGTCAGCACTCCCCTGTGCCCGTAGAGATCGTTGTGCTGCGCGATGTGCATCGGTTAGTACAACTGCGTTCTTTATTTAGTACGATAACTATTTAATGTAGTCTAATGCACTCTCTGCAAATAGATATAATCGTAGGGGACAGGCAGCCGGCGTTCAGTGGTATCCTCGACTGCAGAAGTACGTGGAGGACTGGTTGTTGGTGACGGGGGAGGTGATCGACGAGATACATCCACACACTGAGGAGACCTACCTAGATTACCTCACGTGGTACTAGGCCCGCACACGCGTAACGTTCACCCCAGATGATCCACAGCCACACGTCGCCGCTACGACGGACACGTATCCTAGACACCGTGATCAGGACTACTTCCACGCGGTACGTCACATTATCTTTGCACTTTGCTATTACCTTTGTATGTGTCCACGGTTCTAACACATGTTCATGTCACATTTGAAATAGGCCGACGCAGCGCGGCATGTTCAGGCTGATGTAAACGCGGTGTTCGGACGGTTGGACAGTGGGATCGTGCTGAATGCAGATGAGCAGAGGACGACCTTCGGGAGGATTCGTCAGGCGATACACACAGTGATTCGTGCGCTCACTTGTCGTGCGGTCCATGCGGTACCTCCCATAGTTGTACAGCAGCAACAGCCACGGCCAGCAGGAACAGGAGCAGGAGCAGGAGTGCGACCGTAGGGTTCCAGTCAGCTATCTGGCCCCTCCAGAGGTAAATTCGACTAACCATTGGTTCATAATATGTTTCCTTTTACGACATGTATCATTATACATCAATATGCTTCCCTGCAGATTTCGCTACACCGTACCTACATCCCTCTGGAGCTAGCACGTCGACGCATGGAGTGTACCACACACGACCACACGCGCAGCTGGGCATGACAAGTGCCCCCCGGGCCACCACAGGAGGTCCTTCAGGTTATATCAAAGTTTATTTTTGCCTTGCAAAATTTTGGTTTGCAATTACTAATATTTTGGTGTACAGGGTTCCACTCTACAGCGCCGGGGATGTTTGCTGGCGCTGGCTCCTCTATGCAGGGCGCACGCGGCAGCGGTTGGGTACCGGATCCTTTCGAGGGGGACGACTTGGAGGACTCGGGCGAGGAGATCCAGGAGATACTAGCAGCCTGTAACACCCTGAAATTATCCCTATATAAAATATTGTACAAAAAGGAATTTTCAGAAATGGAATTAAAAGTCTCAATGGGTGAAAAGAATAAAATCTGGGAAAAATTTGAAGAAAAATGGGCTTGAAAATAATTTTATAAAATTCTTTGCTTAATTATTTAATTTCTGGAATTTTCTGGGAATTAATCGATTAAGGGAAGCATCTTTGGCAAAATAAATAAGCTCACAGCAGTGAAATAAAAAGAGAAAGGTTTTTAAAATTCCCTTTGCAGCCGCTGGGCCAGATCTCGGCCCGTTGCTGTGCTCAGCCTTCCTCTCTGCCCGCGCCCCTGCCGTGCCCGCTCCCTCTCCAGTGCCCATGCCCGCGCCCTCTCCAGTGCCCGTGCCCGCGCCCCTGCCGTGCTCGTGCCCGCGCCCGCGCCGCCGCAGTCGCCGACAGGTGGGACCCGCCTGTCGGGGTCGTCGTCGTCTTCCTCGCGCCCGAAGGCGCTGTAGCACCCGAGAGCCGCTGCCGCGAATCTCGCCGAATCCGTTCGCCTCGGACCCGTTCTCTCCAAATCGGTTGAGGGAAAACCTAACCCTTATCCGCCTCTACCTAATCCCCAAGAGAACCGGAGCTGAATCGTGTGTGGAACGGAGCCCCGAAGCCTCCCGAGTCGGTCTCCTCTCTCTCTCTCGTCGCCACTGTAAAACCCGTCGAGTCCGAGCCGGAGTCCGCCTCTCCCCGCCTTAAATAGTGAGTTCGGAGCCCCTAGGGTCGTTTTCGCCCTTTAGATCGAGCTCTAGCTAGCCCTAGCCGCCTCTCCTCGTCTCGCGCTTGCTCCGCCGCCGTCGCCAAGCTTCGTCCGCGCGCCGCCGTCGGAGTTCGCCGCCGCCTCGCTTAGGTTCGCAGGGTCCCGCTGAAGCCAGGCCGCCGCCTCGTAGCCCTCGGAAGCCACCGGAACACCACTGTCGACGAAGACCCGAAGCCCTCCGCCGCCTCAAGCTCGCCGCCGGCCGTCTCCGTCGCCGTTCTTCGCCGTTTCGCCCTCGGTAACGATCGCCTCGACCTCCTTTACCTTTTCCCGCTCTCCTAGTGCGTTGCCGCGCCGCCGATCGCCGTCGACCATCGGATCCTGTGCCGCCGCCGTCGCTGTAGCCGCCGTGGCCGCCGTTGTGGGCGCCAGCTCGGTGCCATCTCGTCGCCGTAGGCCGATCCTTTCGGGATCGATGTGAGCCGTCGGGCCCTATCGGTTAGATCCTACCCGTCCGATCCAAACCCTAGAGACCTAGCCGTCAGTTTTGCCTCGTGGACCGCAGTGGACTCGGTTCACCATGGACCAGACCCCTTCCCTCGCACTGACAGTGGGCCCCACTGGTCAGCCGACAGCCCCCTCTCTCCTGTGGCGCCCTAAATGCCTTTTCCGAATAAAATTAATTCAATTATGACGCAATAAATCAGTTAATTCTGTTGCATAGGCTATAAAGGGTTAAAATTTCTAAAAATCATAACTAATTCATACGAGCTCGGTTTGAGGTCGTTCAAGTCCCTAATTTCTCTAAAAATCATGAACTATCCATTAAAAATATAATAATATACTGTTCATGTGTGTTGATGTACTGTTTTTGCTATTTTGTTATTTGCCTATAGCTACCGACGCTCAGGAAGAGGCGCAGTTTGTCGAAGCAGGTGTCGTAGACTGTGTCGAGCTGCAAGGCAAGTTACACAGATTCCTCTTTCTCATTGAACATATTGTTCCTATGATTAAAGCTACGTTTTCTTTCAACGCTGCATTTATTTTGGAATGTCATCGGGACAGGAAAACCCTAACCTTTGTTTATGGCCCCTTTGATTTGATCACATGACATTGTACCTATGGGATAAGTTTGACTAGCTACCTTTATTTACTGGTTAGCTAGAATAACTCTAGGACTCTGCTTAGCCATGCCTAGCAATTAATGGAATAACTTATGGGTTGTCATAATGATTTCTATACTATTATTCAGTCACATGGAATGATGATCCATTTACGACGTGGTCGTATAAGGACAATTTAATGGTCCACTAAAATTTGACTAAAAGATGGGTTGCGAGCACCATGGTTGGTGTTGTTGCTAGAGGTGCTCGTGACAGTTAAGGACCGGTTCGCGGACTACTTGTTGCGAAGCAACACTCGTGCTAACCACAAGCCAGCATGGGTAATGGTAGGATCCAATGCGTAGTACGTTCAACCGGGGTCCACCATGGTGTGTTGTGGCCGTGTCAATAAGACCACCATGGCTGCGTCAATAAGTCCATGTCTTGGGCGTTGGATCGTTTCCCTGTTGGGGGCCTGATCAGCTCCTGCCGGAAACTGGTGGTCCAGCGGGTGGCTCCCTTGTTGTGCGGATTACATGGAGGGTCCTATCACAATTCCTTACCGAGATACCGTGGTGGTATCAAGGGGCATAGTGATGTGCTGTGGAGTTGTGTCTTGTGGGTAAATTGGTACATCTCTGGCCAGAGTAAAACTGTTCGAATTGCCGTGCCCACGGTTAAGGGCGGCCTAGCGATGTTTTCTGTGATTAGTCCCACACTACTTAAATTTAATGGTTGAACAGTGGAACATGTGTAGCTCCAGGTTGGAGTGGTTGGGCCTATACCGTTTTGGTGAGCGGTATAGCGTTGATTAATACTGTTATTTAATTACTGTTTTACTACTCTCTCAAATGTTTTATTAAATGCTTTTATACAATTTTGAGCCATATTATGCCCTCCTTTGTTATCCTGTGCACTTGCATACTTGCTGTATGGCTTGCGGAGTATGTCATATGCTCACCTTGCAATCAACAATCCTTCAGAGGAGGACTACAGCGAAGAGAACTATTTGGAGGACTAAGAGGGAGCCCAGTCAAGTGTGTGGAGTGGGAATCGTCACGCTGTTGTTTATTTATCCGCTGTTAGAACTTTCTTTATTTGAGAGGTACCATTCACCTCTGTAATAAATGCTTACGCTATGTAAACAATTACTTTGATTATCAATTTTGTCATGTGTGACTCGGTTGATTCCTGGACGAGGGTTTACACACAATAAAACTCCAGAATTTTGGATGGAAATTCTGGGCGTGACACAGCCTCGCAGCTCGAAGGAGCTCAGCCACCACAGACACAGGACCCACCAGCTGCCATACCCGTGCAGACGACCCGCGCTGGCCGTGCCGTACCATCGGACCGGCTGACGTACTCCTAGGGGCAGGTACGAGCGCAGGGTAGAAAGACAAGAGAGCTAGAGGTTACGGTCAGGGCCCGTAGTACGTTGTATCAGTGACAGTTTGTCTGTTGTATATCATGTTTTATTAATTCTACATATACTGAAGAAACCCCTTTACTTCATTTACGCTCGTTGATCAAACGATGTGCTCCTCACGATCTATGTTTGTGACGAAACTGATCAAAAATATGAATTTTTGAGTTTCAATTTCACGGCGAAAGTACATTCCGAGCAGTGACAACCGAACACACGTTAATTGCATATGAACATAATGAAATTATCCATCCAAAGAGTACAAACGGCACATCAAACGTTTCTAGTTATCGTTATTACATGCCTTAGGGAATTTTAAACAGATAACCAACTAGAGATGCAACTACTGTGTGCAGCGTGGGTACTTCCCCTTCCTCGCCGCCTCCGGCCCAGCTTCCTTTGCACGCCGTGCCCTCTCCCGCTTCCTTTCCCTATCTGCCTCACGGGCTTCCTTCTCCTGCCGCTCCTTCTCCTCCTTCCTCTTCTGCTCAGCCTCCCACTTTTCTTCTGCCGCCCAAAGACGTTCAAGGTGGTCCTTGTGCCATTCCTGCGACATGCGAAGATACCATGCGTCCTGTGGACGGATCTCCGTATCTATCCACTGCACAAAGTCGCACAGAGGCGGAGGAGGCTTCGGTGCCTTGACATATACAAATTTATTAGCTCAAAGGTTCAAATATTTCGTAGTACAAAATAATTCGTATTACCTCCACTGGTTTCTTCGCCTTCCCCTTTTTTCCTTATGGTTCGGTTTCTTCGGAGAGTAGGCGTAATTTACACACATCCAATACCTTTGCCGGTATGTGTAATCCTTGTCACTTATTGCAACTTTGCAATTATCTCCACACCAACACATCGGCAGAGGCTCGTCAATCGGAGGTCGTAGATGAATGGACATACTGGATGCATCCATAGCAACCTACATTATAACCAAATAAACGCAAGTTATAACTCACTAGGCCAAAAATATCTTATACAACTACTTACCTAGGGTATACTACACATGACTACAAAAAATGAAATATCATCGTTCACATTTCCATCTCCCGAGCGTTTCTCAAACTAGTGCTACTCATCTAGTAAAAAAAGCTAACTTCTCTCATGCGCTTTATCAATGTCCTTAGCCGTTAGGCTCAACTATAATAGATCTACACTCTGTGAAACAAGCCTAACATTTATTATCTGTGAAAAAATTAGTCTAATACTACACATACTACATTATTTGATGAATATAAATAGGAATTGCAAAGAGACATCAAATATTACCTGCAGACGAATCCGTAAACCGGCAGGGCTTCGGCGCTTTCGTTGTCCTTCACTCTCATCTCTCTCTTTTTTTTCCTGTGATTTATATGAATTTTATGATATTTTTGGAGTCTGGGAGTGGGTTTTATACCGGGGGAGCTAAAAACCGCCCTCTGAGTGGGCGGCAGGGGGCTGCCTGTAAAAATCCGGCTTGGGGCCGGCCATTTTGCAGGCAACCCCCGGCCTCCCAAAAACCGCCCGCCTGCAAAATGGCTGACGGCCGTGGGCCGCCCGGCCAACGGCCGTCAGCCACGTCATCAAATCGCCCTCTGGGAGGGCGGTGGGAGTATATTTTTGTAAATTTTTGAAATGAAAATGTAGTTTTGTAAATATTTTATTAAATAAATATAAAAATAAAAAAATTCCGTAATGGCGCATGGGCCAAGGGGAAAAAGGGCGGGAAAATACGCCCCCAAATGGCGCGCGCGTCGGCGGGAAAGAAAAATCCCCCAACCCCCTCGTCTTCCCGGCGCGGCGCCGCTCTCTTCCGTTCGTTCTCTCCCCACTCCGAGCGAGCTAGCGAGCGATTCCGCACTCCTCGAGCGATTGATTTCCCGATTCTCCTCCGCAATTCGCACCCAACTCCCTTCCAAGATCTGACTCTTCCCACCGGCTCAGGCGCCTAAACCCTAGCGGGGACCCTGCGGGGGGGGGGGGGGGGGTGGTGGTGGCGTAGGCCGGCGCGCGCCGCCATGGACTCGGCGGTGCTCTCGCTCACCTGTGCTGGCCTCGGTGGCGCCGAGGAGGACGACGATGGCGCCGTCGTTGGCTACGCCAAGGGCGAGCACTGCCTCGGTATCTATCACCTCCGCAAATCCCCACGCCTATTTCCGCAACTGCTGTTCGGTCCGGCTCCATTTCGATCGATCCGCGACGCGGTGGTCGCTAAATTGTGTTGCGTATTTTTTGTTTTTTCAGATAATCTGAAGGATCTGCAGAGATTCCTGCGGCGGGACGACCCACAGCGCCGGGAGGTTTTCAAGCAGGTTTGCAAGTGGAAGATCGCATCTAGAGATCTGGTGCCCATCATCGAGAATTACCAGGCTGATCGCAACCTGGTGATCACGGCAGGTAAACTGTTTTTCTCCTCTTTAGATTAATGATTCCGTACTTTAGATTAAAGAGATACTGATAATTTGCATAAGAATGCATACCACCTTTCTTGCCTGCTTGCATCTCGTGAGCAGGTTGTGGTAGTATGTATGGAAAGTTCTCGTGTTATCTTGTTGTTCAAAGTTATTATTTGTAGTTAGTATGGAACAGGGAGTTTGCATTCACCTATATCCTCATTATATGCCTTTCCCCCTACAAAATAATTAAATACCACGCCTTCATTTGGATTTATGCTTTGATGCAACACTATGAGATTAAATGGTTTCCCTTCCCCTTCTGTTTTGAAGTGAAAGTGCTGGTATTCCTTACAATGCCTGTGGAGCCATCATCGGAGAATGTTGCACAGCAGATAGAGTACCTTTGGGATCTGAAGGCAGCATTGATGCGCAATGTTGCTATGGCTGTCATCGTGTCTCTTCTTGAAGATCCACTGGATCGTTTGGAAAGGTAAATTATATTCCACTGTTCTTTTTAGCAAGAGATGACATTCGTTTTTTATATAATGGAAGCTTTATTGAACTCAACCAATTACATCAAGGTGATACAACCGTATTGAGAACACTACTAGCCTCTGCATGACTAAGATGCACACAGCCAAGAGATGATATTCCTGTTCTATCAGGAAACCCACTCTGTCAAGAATAGATAATCTTCTTACTTACATATTTCATAGCATAAAGTAACTCACGATTCTTTGGTACTGAAAGAGTGGAGCACACTTACCAGGATACGCTATTGTGCAGGCATTTTACTGCCTGTCACCCTTGTCTACCCTCTCCTACATGGAATGAACTTTATTTTCTTTCTCATATATTTTGTTTCTGTTCTTCAGTTATTTACTAAATCTAGTTTGCTGTATATCCTCTGTTCTTGCAACTTGAATAGTCATGATTTACTTTTCAATGGCAACCAGAGCTTCATTCACAGAAGATGACTGGAAGCTAGTTCAGCTGGTGCTTACTTTGTTCCGCAACGTCTTGGCTATTCAAGAAATCACATTGGCTCAGAAGGCATCTGGAGAAGCTACCCAGTTGCTCTGTCTAGCTGATAACTTTTTAGAGCTCATGTTTCAAGAGAATGTGATGGACTTAATCTTAGTGCTGACTCAGCATATTGATGAGCCATCTGGTTATCTCAAGCAGGAAAACCTTCTTCTATTGGAAATCTTTCATTACCTTTTCTTAGGTCAGGATCCAGAACTGATTGCCAGAGCTTCTACTGAAGGTTCAAAGGTATTTATTTCTTCAAAACCTTTCTCCAAGTTTCATTAGTTATGTAGATCACCAGATGCACTCTTTTGCTTTAATTCTCAATTGAAATACTCATGCTTACCAATGTTTTCAAATCGTAAATTAAAGTTAGTCGTAAGGGTACCGATCAGACAACTAATTGTGATTAGTCGTTGATCAGGTCCGATTAGCCGGGGGCTAGTTGGTGTCTAGTCGTCCTGCTACCCAGGATGTGTATAGTATAAGTAGTTAAATATGGCTAAACATTATACTGATTTTGTTCTATATATTGTACTAATAAATGTGTGTAAACTGTAAACAAAGCAAGTAATAACTATATGTATGGGTCACAATCACAACATGTGTAACCTAATGTGCCAAGCCCACAGCCACACCAAGGCCCAACTCCCCTCCAGCCTCAAAAGTGTCTCTGCCGAACTAGTCGTCCACAGCATAATTGTACGACTAATCATGGTTAGTCGGTGATTAGTTGGATGACTAGTTTTTGATCGAGCTAATCGCATCGGAGTGCATAATCGAGCTACTGGCATCGATTAGGATGACTAATCATGACTAATCGTGATTAATTGGATGATTTAATAACATTGATGCTTACTCTATTCATATTCCATAGGAACATGTTGAAGGAAATATCGATACATCAGTACATTCGTTGAGATTAATGATGGAGGAGGAAGAGAGGAAAAAGTGGATGTTCAGGCAACGAAACTCAGAGCATCACTCAATCAGTGGAATTTTTACATGCATGGCAGTGGTACCATCTATTATTGAATGCTACTAGTTGAATACTGCACCATAAGCGGATAATTATTTGTTATTAACTCTGTTTCACTTGAACTAACAGGATGGATCTAAATCCTTGTGCAAAGGGAACCCCAACTCTGCATCTGCAAATAGCCTAAGGAAAATACGAAATGTCCAAAGAGGGCCCCAGAAAAGGATAGCCTGGGATAATGAACTTCTCTACACACCGAGGGATGGTACTATGGAGATGCTAAGAAATTTCCTGGATCAATTTTTATCCGGAGGATACAATGGTGAGTTACTTAGTCATTTCATTTTTGCTAACCAGAACTACTATTTCCCATTTTCATGTAAGCTTGGGATAACACAGTGCTTGTCAGTCCTCATGCAGTCTGTCTGTGATGATATCGTGAAGGAGCATCATTCTATCCAGAAATCTGACATCGCTACATTCTTCAAAGTTGCTTGCTTTGCCTTAGCTTTTCAACATGAGAAGGCATCGAATGCTCAGGTATTGAACTAAACTCATGGGCCGTTTGTGCTGCATTGTTATGGTCATTGGTTTTCACCTGTATTCATGACTCACTCTATGAGCTGGTATCCTGCTGGTAATTATTCATGTCTCAGCCAAAAAAAACTCTTCTAAATTTTTATAGTATTTTCAACTTCAAACAACATATAATAACGAATATTACCTAAAGCAAGCAATAAAGGCCCCAAACAATCACATATGACTGGTTTCTTGTACCCTGGTGTGGACCATGGACAGCACCTGGGGTACTATAGGTTTTATCTTACCTGAAAAGATTATTCATTTTGCTGAATAATTAGTTGAGTTGCCAGAAGGATTTGTTATTTAGTAACTTATTTACTACTCCCTCCATCCAAAAATACAAGGACATCTGGCTATGAATCTGGACAAGATGTCCTCATATTTTTGGATGGAGAGAGTAGTTAGTAAAGCTATTAATTTACTACTCCCTCTGTCCCACGGAGGCTCCATTTTTAGCCATTGGTTGACAAATTAGTGATAAGGGTAAAAGTCCGAAGTTCCCCTCATTAATAAGAAAGTAGTATTGTGAAGTGGTACGTAAGGGGTAGGTAAGGGGTATTGAAGAGATAAAACTACTCGATTTGCGGACTGAGGGTAGGTAAGAGGGTAGAAATGAACTCTTTTTGGCACAAAGTTGAAGGGCTAGAAATGAAGTCCTTTTGGGACGGAAGGAGTAACTTGTAATTAGTTAGTAAGGCCATTGTTATCAACTCGATTAAGCAAGAAATAAACTAAATCTGTAGCACCCTTCTGTTTTCCATATGGGTCAAAGAGCCTCGTTGCATGGCCGGAGAAGAGCCCTGCTGGGCAAGATCTGCACCTGGTTCTCGGACCTGTATAAAACCATGTTTTTGCTGGGCCTGTATAAAACCATGTGCAACTTGCATTTTCTTATATATAGCTGTTTCATATTCTTATCAAGCAAGGGAATTTTTCTTGGTATAATCTGTTGGAGCAGCAATTCTGAAATTGTCAAGAGTTACATCCATCTTTCCTAGTGCAACCTAAGTTGTAGATTAGTGATGTCTTCATTGCCTCACCTTATTTGCATTGAATGTTATACTATTCATGCTGATATCTGACTATCATCTTTTTTCCATGATGTTTTATGACATTGTTAACCTCTTTTGTCAGAAATCTAATGCTGGGGTCCAACTGCCTGAGGCTTCTCCTAGCAATCACCTTGATGATAATATACCGTTTCATGGTGACATATGTGGACCTGTTGCAGCCACATTGAATGAAGATATGTTTAACTTAGTCATTTCCAGGTGGCGTGAGACCTATGATGGCCTGAAGGAAACAAATGATTACAAGACTCTTACAGCAGCTGGGTCTCTAATGAAGAACATGGTAAGAAAATGTGTATGATAACATTTCAGGCTAGCATTCCTTGCCCAACTCTATAGTAGCCTGATGAACCTTGTCAGCTCCGTTGTTATCTGAGAACAATGTAAAACTTGGTCTGCAACGAGAACTACAATTTATTATCGACTTGAAAAGGAGAATCTAATATACTTTACAAAGAAAACCTCGCAAACATGTCTAGTTCAGTTAGTTATACTGTCCTGATGGCTTGTCGAGTTATCACTCTATGTACATTCCAAACCCACATGCTGAAGAACCTTACCTTGCAGATTGACATGGTATATTTGGTGCTTAAAGTACTTCCTGACGATTCAAGGGAATCTCAAACAGCTCGTGTTTTACTGTATAAGCTATTTTATGATCAGACAGAACAAGGGCTCACTCAATTTCTGCTAAACTTATTCAGATCATTTGATACTCATAAGCAACCAAAAAGGTTTGTACAAGTGACTCCTTTTGGATATTTATACTAGGAAAAGGTCCAAATTTACTATTGGATCATCTGTGTGTGTGCAAGCTGCTACATTCTGCAAACAGTAGTTTTTGTGAAAGGGCATTGCATGGTTTGTGTTGCAATTGGTTTCTAGGCAAGGATAGTCCAGTCTATTTTTTCATTTAATCAACTACATAGCGATCTAATTATAAATTTTTACAAATTGTTTTTTAACATATCTATTTTTGTTATCAGTGATCTTGCAGATTTACTAGGAACAATCCATATCATGCTACAGCTCATGGAGAAGCTTCAAGCACGTGGTGCATTAAGGGTATGCCTGGCTTGCTTGGCCACCAAGTTACAGTATGATATTCTGTGTGCATCTCCTTTTAAGAAACTGTGGCTTCTATAAGTTTTTATTTGTTTAAAGATGAGAAATTTTATGCCTAGATTTGTCCCCCCCTCTTTTCTCTTTGAGCTGAGCTGACTATTGGTCACTTCTGCAATAGGTTGCAAAAAGGGCAAGGAAAGGAAGAAAAAAGAAGGTTTCAAAGAACAAAAGTGAGAAGACAAATCCCAGTGCAGAGAATATGGAACAGAGCAATATTGATTCAACAGATGGGACTAAATGTCCAGTTGAATCACTTCCAGATTTGAGAAGTGTGGATTCTATGGCAGAGCCTCCTTTCATAGAGCAAGGAAAAGTTGTCTCAGATGGCATGGATGTACCAGATAAGCTTGCTGGCACATCAGTTAATCTGGATAGCACCTCGCATTGTGAAGGTGAGCCATCTCATGCAGACAATGGTGAAATGAAAGGAAATCTCATTGATGAAGAGGATGGGACTTCGGATTCTTCACTTGATGATCAACCCCCTGCTACTAGTGAAGTCGATTTCAATGTGTCCCGACTAATATCTAGTCTTGCAAACAATTCTGTTGTCCAAAATATATGTTGGTTGTTGAAGCATTACAAGAGTAACTCCTTTCGAACAAATCACTACATAATATGCATGCTACGGAGATTTTGTGAAGACCTGGAATTGTCACCAATGCTCTATCAGGTAAAAATACGTTGATATATATTCATTTATGTAAGGAGCTATATTTCCTCATGATCTAACATTGCGTTGTCTTTCGCAGCTGTCCCTTCTAACTACCTTCTATGATATATTAGCTGACCAGAAATCATCAACTTCAAAGGAGTATGCAAACATTGTAAATTTTCTTTCTAAAGTTGTAAGGAAGATGCTGAGGGTAATGAAAAAACAACCATTGCTATTTGTTGATGTACTCTTTTGGAAAACACGCAAGGAGTGCCATTGCATTGATGCTGATGCTCTTCTGAGTGATATTACAAAAGATGCTAGAAACCAGGGTGGTGAAATTGGTTCAAGCAAGGGATGGGGAGGTTCAATAAACATAGCAGATTCTCTTGGTGATGATGAAGTGGACTTGGTTGTACCGCAGGCACCACATAATTCTGATAAGTAAGTTTGTTCTGTTCTGGTTATGTCTATTAATATACCTCTTTATGCTTTCAACAAAGCTGGGCCTAGGCCTTTTATCCAAAAAAAAAAGTCCATTAATATGCGGCAACTATGGAACACATGAGTCACGCTATGTTCTATGTGCATGCGAGCAGGGATGAAGATTCATCGTCTGGTGAACGTGAAGATGTTTCTAAGAGGAGCATGGGTGCCAGAAATAGAAGTAACAGGATATTGTCATTTTCAGACAGTGAAGCTGATGATAATGATAGGTTTGCTTTATACGCAGCTCTACATTTGAATTTGTGATTGCTTCTTTAATCCTCACTTCGATTTAAATTGAAAAATTTAGGAACACTATATCAAGAGGTTCTCAGAATTCAGAAGCCCCCAAAAAGCGAGGTCGTTCCATTTTTAGTGAAGAGCAAGAGAAGCTTATGAGAGATCTTTATGAAATGTAAGTGACCAATTTGTGTCAAGAAAGAATAGTGATAGAATCATATAATTTAAACTTTGTCAAGATGTCATTGAAAAGTACAATTTGTAGCCACATTACACATTTGCTGTATGGCTCCCTTTTATGCAATGAAAGTATTCCGGTGAAAGAACAATTTTTTATTCACTAGTACCTAAAGGCCTAGTCATTTAGGTAGGAATCACGTGGTGATGCCTGGAGATTTATTCCCTTCATATTGCAGACACAAAGATGACCGTAGATGCACTCATCTCATTGCTAAAGCTTTAGACCCCAGTGGAAAGATATCTTCTGCTCAAGTTTCTCGAAAGCTCACACAGCTAGGCCTGAGGAATGTCATGAGGAGAAAAGTTCCAGAGCCACCACTTTCAGCTCAAGAATCAGCTACACAGATGGACCAGATGCTAGGTGAACACAACTATGATCCCAAGCCAGAAAGCACCTGGTGAGTATTATAAATGATCAGCCATGCCATTCTTTTGTAATGATATCTGATCTCTATTGACATGTTCAATAGATAATTATGCACAAGCCATTGAACTCTGTTTGACATTATTATACAAGTTCAAGTCAGCCTAAGGCCTAATGTGGTTCCCTCAAAAAATACCAGTTGTATGGATAACTTAGTGTGCTGAACATTTCCAACAAGTACTTTTGTTGTCCTAGGTACAGCTGACCCATGTTTTTTTACTGGACAAGCGTTTCCATCAAACATGATTTGTGTGATTTCTTGGTTTCACATTTTACTTAATTGGTAGTAGCTGTTATTAAACATAGCCTGCATTTTCAGGCGTAGAAGAAAAAGGCAGAATGTGTCGCGTGCTAGTTATGAGGACAACACTAGCGATGGAAAATCATCAGATGAAGAAACATTACAAGCAATTAAAAGCAGGTGAGTTCTCTGTAAGTTCCTTTCAATAGGTAACTTTGTTGATGAGATAAATGAATCTGAAATCGTTCTACTGTTAAGAGGCTTAGAAAGTATATGATTGCTAAAATGTGTTCTGAAACATTTCCACTATGCATTTAAATCATGAAGTAGAGGTATATTTTTATTTCACTATGCTTGACGCTATGTGAGTAATTTACACTGAAAATATCAATGTTTTTTATATGGCCCTTCTGATTGATCAATTTGTAGTCAAATTATGTGTTGTACAGTCTTTATATTCTGGATATAGCCTGTATTGCTAGGTTTGTCTCCCTGAATTATCGGAGAATATGATGATTTCATGATTAATACTTATACAAGTAATCTACTACCTCCATCCCACATTATAAGTCGTTTTGGGTTTGTCCCAAGTCAAACTTCTTGAAGTTTGACCAATTTTATAGAAAAATGTAGCAACATTTCTAACACAATAAATATAAAAAAAAATATGTTCAATGGTGGATTTAATGAAACTAATTTGGTGTTGTAGATGTTGCTGTGTTTTTCTGTTAACTTGGTCAAACTTGAAGAAGTTTGACTTAGGACAAACCCAAAACGTCTTATAATATGGAATGGAGGGAGGATTACATCTCCCTCTCTAAGAACTGGGCATCAAAATGTCATGGACTACGAAGAGATGAAATTATTTTATTGTTATCCTTTAATTTTGATGTTTTGAATGGTATCCTTGCAGAACAAAGAATAAGAAGGTACCACTGGTGGGTTTCTCACCTAGTACATCACAGCATCAAGATGGTTTGCAAGACCTAGATTCTGATGATGAGACCATAGGATCTATGCTCAGGTGAGCTCCTTCTGCTTTTTACACAAAGGAATTGCTATTCCTCTATAATTCTGTCTTTTACCACCTTTATCTCCTAACATGTTTGACTGAACTATATAATGTAAATCCTTCCTGCTTTAACAGAAGTGGAAAAAAGATGCTGTTGACGTCTGACTATACAATGAATATAAAGAAACATCAGGAATCACCAGGCATCATAAACACCAGTAATTATTCACCACAAATATCTCAACAAGAAGAAGCTCTGCAAGACACTTATTCTGGTGATGAGATCATAGGCTCTATGCATAGGTGAGCTCATACAGCTTTACACTCATCAATAAAATGACCATATAAATCTTATGCCAATTGTTAAACCTCATTGATTCTATACATTCTTGTTTTTCTTCCTTCCCACACATTTGGCTGAGAAATTTGTTCTGTTTAACAGAAGTGGGAAAAAGAAGAGGTTATTGAAGTCAGATTTCACAGCAACTACACAAGAACATCAAGAGCCTTTGAAAAAAATAGGTCAAGATGATGAGACTCTCAGTTCTAAGTAAGTTCATTCATCTTGGCACAAAAATCCTTCATACTTGTTAGCAAATGTGTGAACTAGTGTTATCAGTGTCATATCATAAGCTTCACAAAAATCAGGAATGGTTCACATGGTTATTTATGGGCACTAGTCTGAAATTTCTTAACAAGAATAGACAGCTGTGAATTATGGTGATCCTGCATCTTTCGTCTTTGCACATAACATATTTGTTAGTTCTTTCATACATCACAAGTGATGGATTCTTGAAGTTGTAGACTGATGCTTTGAAATACATCAGTTGGAAGAATAGTTACCCCTCATCCAGATAGCAGACGTGGAAAGAAATATTTCTATGCTTCTCATGAACTGTTATTTTTTATTTACATGGCATGTATGCATGGCATTCCCAAATGTTGTTTGCCAATGAATTGTTAGTTATTTTTTATTTACATGGCATGCATGCATGGCATTCCCAAATGTTGTTTGCCAATGAGCTTGCACTTAAGTGGAGCATAATCATTAAGCTGAGGAAACTGAAGCTGTTCGATATTGAAGGCTACTGCATATTTGGCTGTTCCTCTATTGTTGCCCATATTATATTATGCACCTATTTATGCCTAGTGAAAACTAAGTAGCTAGAACATAAATACCAGTAAGAGTAACTTATTATTGGATGCACTGATTCAACTATGAATTAACTTCTCTCTTTTCAGGGATACTCTCCACCATGGATTAAATTCATCTAATAACAGTGGTGGTGCTGGTGAAACTGAACTTTTGGACGACTTCACTGATCCTGACCTAGATAACGGTGAAAATACTGAGCAAAGGATCATCGATGACATAAATATCACCGAATCTGGGGACATGACAAAGCTCTTTTTGATAACCAAAAACCTGGTCTGAAAAGAAGACACAAATTGGTAATTGATGACGATGACGATGATTAGTTGCCCTGAGGTTCTATAAGTTACCGTTCAAGGGCTAGATCTAAAAGGATGGTTTGCTACAGTTTGTTGCCATTCTCCCAAGCAAGGTTCAAAAGAAAAAACACTGGGATCCAGATCCACTCTCAGTGCCAGAATTCACCAACCATTACATGACTATTTGTTGAGACAGAATCAAGCGGAAGTATCAGATGCAGCTTCGGGTTCTGGAGCTGCTAGCAGTTTAACCTCGTCAGGTTTGGTGGTAGTACGTGGGTATTGCCGGATATCGCAATAGCAAATGTACAGTCGTGTGATGGGACTGAAGGTTGTATGGAAGAGACAATGTTCTTATTTAGCACTCGTATTTATTGAAGAATCTGGTGGTTGCGTTGAACGGTTGAAGCAACTAGTACCTATAGCTTAATTTAAGTACCAGTTGAGTTTTGAATCATCCGGAACTCAGCCTGTGGTTACGTGTCTTGTTTCAGCAAACTGAAGCACCTGCAGGTTTATGTTTTTGATGAAAACAGATCAAAAACCGTGAAATTTTGAGGTTTCGATGTGGGACAAAAGTAGATTTCATGTGAAATTTTGAATGATTTTTGAGAATTTAAATTTGAAACAGTAAAGTTTGACTGAAATTTGATCTAAATTTATTGAAATTTGGTAAAAAAATATCATACCGCTTGGGTTGGAATCTGACACTCAATCGGAAAGGTGAACCTGACCATAGGCAACCCTTCTAGCTTTCTACTATTAAGGAACATAATGCAGCCAACCATGTTACAGAGATCCATTTCAAAATCAAATTCAGTAGCGCAGACTAAATCAAATGCACGTACTGCTGACATGTATAATCATCCGCAGTTACGCACTAGCTAGCTAGCTATTGGGCAAGGAGGCTAAGGATGGACGGGTAAGCGTAGACACCATTGAGCCAGCCGCCGGCGACGTACTTGTAGGCGGCTTCGGTCAGGTGGATGCCGTCCCAGTTCACGTAGGCCGACGGTTCGCTGCAAGTGGACGCGCCCGGCGAACCGCACGCCGCTCCAGGGTTGTAGTTGTACGGCCCGCCTCCGCCGCAGCACGCTTTCAGAGGTTGCTGCGTGAAACCTGCACGGCAAAGTCAGATTGTTACATCGTTATGAGTGGTGGATCTAGAGATCTTATATAGCCTGGGCAAACACATAAATAAATAATTTTTAATGTTATTGAACAATAAAAATATTAGTTATCGTAAAGGTGCGATCCATCGGTTAGCCCAGGTGGCCGCCTAAGATCGCTAGGCCTTGGATCCGCTCCTAATCATTACATGCTCCCTCTGTCGACAGATATCGTAACGGTGCGATCCGTTGGTTAGCCCGAGTGGCCGCCCAGGATCGCTGTGCCTTGGATTCGCCCCTGATCATTACATACTCCCTCTGTCTGTCCATAGATATATTAACAGATCACCAGATTTTAAAGTAGCGCTACTTTTTCAATCCAGCCAACTATTGTATTTATTGATTCCTAGTAATCGTATAGTTAGACATAATCTTTCCCAATTAAGTTAAGTCCCAAGAGCATCAAAGTAATTTCATTCAACTTTAAACTCTGCTAAACAACCTAAAATCCCTTATATTTTTGAACAAAGGGAGTATGGAGCGGTCCTAACTTATGTAATATTCACACGAGATGGAGAATAAATTCCAAAGTCAATTGGTTTTTTTTGGCGAAAGAATCGGAGAAAAATTTAATAAATTCAGGTATACATTTAGTTCGAAACAATTTACTCCCTCCGGCTACAAATATTTGACGTTTAGAACAAGGGTCGGTTAAACTTTTAAAACTTTGACTATTGATTTTATGCTACCTCCGTATTTAAATATATAACACAGTTGACATTATTCTATCTTTGGTGTGCAACTTTAATCACTATGTTTCTATTAGAATATAATGATAATATGTAACAAAACTATAATATTGCATAAGTACTTATAAAGATCTAACCATATAGTTTTATGTTTTAAAACTAAATATTTTTAGAGTTGTGTTGACGTTAAAGTTTTCAAAGTTTAGCCCAATAAGGTCAATAGTGTCGTATATTTAAATACGGTGAGACTATTAGAATAAATCTATAAAATCCATTAAGTTTATAATATTATAATAATATCTTTCAAGGCAAATATATGCTGTTGTTTTTTCTGAAGTAAGCATTTGAGAAGGTATTGATGTCAAAGTTTTTAAGAGTTTAACTAAATCTTGTCCTAATTATAAAATATTTATAACAAGAGAGAGAATATCGATTGAAATGAGAGAATTGATCGTCAACAAACCATTGTTTGTCAACAAACCGAGCTGAGTTCGTGGGTTTGTGACAAGTGATTTGCAATTTTATAACCTAGCAGAGTTGACACAAGCTGGCTGGTAGATTATTTTTTGTGATGCCCAACAAAATTACAGCTGCCAGTTTGTTTCACTCTTTAAAAAAGGATATGTGATTGTAGACTTCTTGTAGCTTCTCGATCCACAAGCCACAAGAATCTTGTTGGACTGAATATATCATACTAATGGATGTGCTGCTTCTTCAGCATTTCCTTCCCGACATAGTTCATGGCTTAACGTACCTGAAGATTCTAAAATTTCGGAAGTTGCAAAGATCTTGGAAGTGCTCAAGTAGTCAAGAGCAGTTAATTGTTCTATTGCTTTAGGTTTCATCAACCAATTTGACTTCACTAGCATTTATGAGCTAGCTCGTAGTCAGAAAATTCACCAGTACGACGATGGCTGATCTCGATCCATAAAAGAGAAACTACATTAAATGTCATCACAATCTGAGCCTTATCAGATTTTTTTTTTAGCTCAACAATGTTATTCGTAGTGAAACTTATCTATCTTGGTTCAAGCAATATACTTGACACAAATTCTCATATTCTTTTAGGATTTAATATCAGACACTAAATACACATGCATATAGCCGTGGTAAAATCCATATCCATGTTATATGAGGCTAAGTTTTTAATCTCTTTAGACATATGCTAGGACACACTCATATTAGTGTGTGCGGGCATGAGTATGATGAGTGTGCGACTTACTTAAAGAAAGAATTGGAATTTTCTATTTTTCTTTCTAGATGAAAATACAATTAAAGCAGGAAAATTTTCCCGGCGAGACTCACCGAACTTGGCCGGTCGCCGGACGAGGCTCGCCACCGGCTTGTAGAAGTCGGCGTAGACGAGCTTCGTCCCCGGGTACTTCCCGCGCATGCGCCCCACCGCCTCCCGGAGCAGCCAGTTGTGGTACTGAGCAATGCCGTTGAGCCGCCGCAGGCACCCAGTCCGGCGATCGTACGCCGTCGACGCGTTCGCCGCCCCCGCCGTTGCCTCGTACTTGGTCAGCGCCATCGGCATGCACCCTGCCGGCGGCGTCCCCGACACCACCACGTACCTCGCTCCTTCCTCCACTAGCCTCTGCACAGCAGCACACAGTCTGACAGTCATGCAATCTTCTTCATCGGCGCCGGTGACGAACGTGAGCAATGCAATGGTGTGTGTGTACCTCGACGCCTCTGCAGATGGCTCTCACGACGTCCGGCACGAATGACTTGGCCTGCTCGAGGCTCTTGCCGCCGGAGATGAGGCGCCTGTAGTCGCTGCCGCCGAACTCGCCGACGACGAACAGTGACGTGGCGAGGCGCTCCCTGCGCTCCGCGGCGGTGGCGTTGCGGCGGAGCGTCTGCCTCAGGAGGCTCCGGAACCACCCGATCTGCACGCGGAGTGAGCTCCGGAAAGGCGGCACGCTGGCGGCGTTGTACCGGATGAAGAACCCGACGTCCAGCGCCGTGCCGCCGACGATGGCGAAGTTGGCGCCGCCGCTGAAGTCCTGCGCCTTGGCCAGGAACGGCGGCAGGAGAGGGAGCCCTAGCGCCTTCGCTGCAAACGAAACACCATTACAGCAATCATGCAAGAACGGAACACCTTATCATCGATGTGTAATCCTTACCGATGAAGTCGATGGGGAGGCGGCCGTCGGAGGGGCGGCCGGTGGGGCGGCGGAAGAAGGTGTCGCCGTAGGGGGAGTGGTTGAAGGGGATGGCGGGGAGGCCGGCAGACTGGAGGACGAAGTTGCCGGTGTCGGAGTAGGAGCTCCCGAAGCTGAAGATTGAGTTGAACCGTGGAGGGTACGGATCGCCGGAGGCAGCCGCGCCATAGAGGAGGAGGCACAAGACGACGACGACGACGAGCAGAGGCGGCTTCATGAGCTGACCAGCAGGCAGCAGGAGTGGTAACAGAAGCAAATTGGGACAGGTTAAAATTTGCTTGCGGCCTGAATTAAAGGAGACGGTGGCATTAGAACCTAATCAGTAAATTATGCTCACGTACTAATCACTGTTTAGGCCGCTATGCAATAAATAAATAAATAAATAAATAAAATCTGCAGTTCTAGTACGCACTCTCCTAAAATAAGTTGATTTAGAGTTCAAAATTTATTTTAAATAAATTTATTCTTGACTGTATTTTAACCTGTTTCATAAATCGAAAAATTTATCGCTTAAATACTCTTTACCTATCCACCCATCAATACAAATTTCTCATTAACGAGTTATACTTGGGTTTTTTTTTCTCAACACTAAAGTTTCCTTAGAATACGAAGTTTTAATTTATTTTTAGACAGAGCAAGTACTCTCCTTCCATCAAAAAAAAAGTTAATTCCTAGAGTTTAAACTTTGTTCTAAAATTAGTTGATTTCAATGTTGGTTGATCTAATGGTCACCGAGCCATAGTAAGGCGTGTGGGCTCGGCCCACCCACACCCACACGTCGGTAACGAACGTGGAACTAGTTCCACGCACGCGCGCGATGATCGGTAGCGCCATTTTTCCCTCTAACGGAATTGCCCTCGATCGCCTCCAGCGTAAAATATAAAAGGGGCTACGACACATGAATAGCTAACCATCTATCTCACGCTAAGCCAACCCTGAAAACCCTAGCCGATCTTAAGCCCACTGGAAGGAGACCGAAGGTCAATCTCCTTCTCCATCGTCGCCCAGTGCAGGTGACGGCCGGAGGGACTACGCCACCCACAAGCCGACCGACGGGCTACTACTCTACCGCCGACAATTTCAATCACCATGGCACCGATGGGCTCTACATTAACCGGTCAGTAACTTCACCCAAATTCCGTAATAATTAAGGTGATTATGTGTAGGCTAAGGATTAGAGTAATCTCAAGCCCTAACATTGTGGTATCATAGCCATCCTTAGCCACTACATAGGTTCATCATTCCTGTTGCAGCCCTAAGGCCGTGGTTTCAACTAATCGGTTCGGTTTGGGTAGCAATTAGAAGGAGGGGAATCAAATTTGGGATAAGTAATTAAGAAATCCCCAAATACCTTCGGCCGAAACTCCCAAAACCCTAAGAAAATTCTCCCTCAATTCTGAATCAAGAAATTCCCTTTCGATCGAAACCCTAAGATTTTTTTTCCTCAAATCAAGAATGAAAAGACTGAGAAATGGGACTAAGTTTCATACCTGATTTCATTGCCGAAACAACGGCGCGGGGCATCAAGCTCGCTCGCGTGTGTGCCTTCACGTCCTCGCCATCCTACTGCACGGCCTAAGCTCCGCCGTGCCGCCGCTCCACCGCTGCCTTGGACCGACCTCGCGCCTGCCTCTATTGGCCGCGCGGGGTCGAGGCTCTCCCGGCGTGGCCATGGACCATGCCATGGAGGAGAACCGGGGGGGGGGGGGGGGGGAGGCTGACCGTGCGCGCCATGGCCGCCGCCGTCGCCGCTTCGCTTGGCGTCGACGTCGTCGCTTATCTCGTGCGAGGGATCGGGAGGAGGAGAGAATCAGAAGGGGAATGGGGATTAGGGTCTCGGCCGGCCAAGTGGCGTTTTGTCGCGAGCCCGTGGATTCTCGACCGTTGAATTAGATTGGATGGTGGTCGGCTGTGGGCCTACGGGTGCTGTCGGGCCGGCGTGCATGAGGACCGCGCGCGCCTGGGCACAGTAACGGGCCGACAGGCCATTTTCTTTATTTCTCCTTTTTTTTATAAATGCCTTTGAATTTATATGCTGAGTTTTAATTCACTTTTAAGCCATTTCTTGAAGCTTTTAAATTACAGTAAAATTATCATGATATCATTAAATTTGTGTAATTTTCACCTTATATTTTATGTGTTGAGATTTAATTTCTTTAAGTCATAATTGTTAACTTATGCTTATATATATTGAGATTTAATTTCTTTTGAGCCATTTCTTCATGCTATAAATTAAAGTAAAATTCATATTTCTACATTAGAATTAATTTCCAACTAAATGGAACCAACGGAAAATTTAGTTGGAATATTTTATTTATTTCCTTCATCATTTCGACCCAACGGAGTTATGGCTTAGGACATTATTATTAACGACAAATTCGAATTCCGCTTCATTTTGCCCAACGGAATTATGAAGTAGAATAATTTTTCTTGTGCATGATTAACCAGACCAATGTAGGGTTAATTATGTACATTTTTCGCTGTTTACTAATGATTTATCGTTAATTTCAGTTGTTAATGATGTTGTTGCTCAAATAAATAGCATTGAGCAACTAAATGGTACTAACTTCCAGGAATGGAAGGAGAGGGTGAACATTACCCTTGGGCTACTTGATTATGGTGTTGCATTACGCGAGGATGCACCCATTCCCCCTCCCGCTAGTGTCGCTAATGCAATTAAGAAGGCATATGAGGAGAAGGCGGAAAAATGGGAAAAGGAAAATCGCATGAGTTTAATGGTCATTGAGAACTCTATATCCCTTTGCATTAGAGGCGGCATTTCTGATGCTGACAATGCCAGGAGGTACATGACTAATATTGAGCAAAATTTTAAAGGCTCATCTAAGACTTATGCCAGTGTTCTCATCATGAGGATGCTTACCTCTCGTTACGACGGGAAGGGAAGTGTGCGAGAGCACATCATGTCTATGACCAATATGGCAGCACAATTAAAGAGTATGGACATGGCTATCTCTGATGGTTTTCTAATTCACTCCATCATGAGTTCCTTGCCACCGGATTACGGTCCATTTAAGATTAACTATAATACTCAGAAGGACAAATAGTCCATTGCCGAACTCATTTCTCACTCCGTGGAGGAGGAGGAGCGTCAAAAGTCAGAAAGGCAAAAGGAACAGACTTTCCTCGCTAAGTCTGATAAGAGAAAGAGGAAGGTTGATGAAGCTTGTGTAGGTGAATCCAGCAAAAGATTTAAGACTGGTAGGCCTAAGCCTAAGCCTAAGGGGAAGTTTAAGCCACCCCAAGGTGCTCCATCTAGATCTGGTGGTGCTCCATCTGGATCTGGTACGTCTACATCCAATGACGTAATGTGCAAGTTTTGTAAAAAGACTGGGCACATGCAGAAACAATGTAATGGCTTTAGGAAGTGGCTTGTTAAGCATGGTAACGTTATTATTGATATTATCTCTTATGTTGATGATGCACTCTATGTGAATTATGCCTTTGGTTCTTGGTGAATTTACTCAGGTGCAACTGTGTACGTTACCAATTTATTTCAGGAATTGCGTTCCGTGAGGACTATCACAAAGGGGGAGCGAAGTCTTAGAGTGGCGGATGGTAATGAACTTCATGTCGAGGCTATTGGAGATCTTCCCTTAGTTCTAGGAGGAGGCTTCAAGTTATTATTACATAATGTTCTTTATGTTCCATCCGTCAAAAGAAATCTTATTTCCGTTGCTTGTTTAACGGAACGTGGCTTTAGAGTTGATTTTGGAGACATTGAATATTTTATTAAGTTTAATACTGAGGTTGTGGGCCTTGCTTTTAAGCGAGGCAAACTTTATTTGCTCTCTCTTGATGAATCTGCAATGACTTTGTGTGATGTTGCTAATCATGTTAAGATAAATGAGACCTCATCGAAATTATAACATTGTTGTTTAGGCCATATTTCGAAGGGGAGGATGGAGCGTCTCATTAAAGATGAGATACTTCAACCATTAGATTTCACTGAGGAAAATCCCTACTTAAACTGTATCAAAGGCAAATTCACTAAAACAATTAAGAAAGGGGCCACTAGGAGTATGGGAATACTTAAGTTAATCCATACGGATATCTGTGGACCCTTCCTAGTGACATCAGTAGACGGTTTTGATTCATTCGTTACGTTTACTGATGACTTTTCCCGTTATGGCTATATTTTCCCTATTAATGATCGGTCTGAAGCACTAGATAAGTTCAAAATTTTTAAGGTTGAGGTAGAAAATCAGCATAATGTTAAAATTAAAGTAGTGCGCTCAGACTAAAGAGGAGAATATTATGGGAAAAGTGCTCCATACGGGCAAATTCCGAGGCCATTTGCCAAGTTCCTATAGGAAAATGGCATAGTTGTTCAATATTCTATGCCCGGTGAACCACAACAGAATGGAGTTGCTGAGCGTCGTAATCGCACACTAATGGATATGGTACGAAACATGCTTAGTCACTCTAACCTGTCTGTGAAATTGTGGATGGAGGCATTAAAGACAGCCGCTCATATACTAAATCGGGTGCTTACTAAGTCTGTATCTAAAACACCTTATGAATTACGGATTGGTAGAAAGCCGAGTATAAATTATTTAAGAGTATGGGGATGCGCTGCTGAAGCCAGACCTTTTAATCCACATCTAAGGAAATTAAACCCTAAGACTGTGAGCTGTCACTTCATTGGATATCTAGAAAGATCTAAGAGATATCTTTTTATTGTCCAGACCGTGTCAATAAATTCATGGAAACAAGACACGTCGTCTTCTTAGAGAATGATCAAATATGTGGGAGCTCACAAGAACAGACAGCTAGACCTTGAGGAAATCCGTGTCACCATGCAGGTTATCCAACAGGAAAATCTGCCTGTGTCTCAGCAAGTGCCACAGGCATCCTCTTTTGTGGATCCATCTACAGTTGAAGGTACTAATGAACCTGTAGAACAAAATGATATACACACTGATGTGCAAGTTTCTCAGCCTGCTGGAATTCCAGATGAACAACTAAGAAGATTACAGCGGGAGAGGAGATCTGCCATTCCCAGTGATTATGAGATCTTCACTGGAGAAGACCTTGGGAAAGCAGATGACCCCACTTCATTTAAGGAAGCCATCATTAGTGAGAATTCATTTAAGTGGCTTGACGCTATGGAAGATGAATTAAAGTCTATGGGCGCTAACGATGTCTGGGATTTAGTAGAGATTTCCGTAGGAGTTAAAACAGTAGGCTATAAGTGGGTCTACAAAACTAAGTATGACTCTAAGGGAAACGTCGAATGATTCAAGGCGAGGCTCGTAGCCAAGGGTTTTTCGCAGAGAGAGGGAATAGACTGTAATGAAATATTTTCCTTGGTCTCTAAGAAAGACTCATTTAGAGTTGTCATGGCACTGGTGTTAACACCAAATTTTGGTACGATTCGTTATCAGGTTCGGTTAAGGAAAGAGGCCATATCAGCCGATGGGAGCTAATCCAGAAGAAGCCGGATTTAGGAAGGAATCGTGAAGACCACAGCATGGCGATTAATTACCTTATCTATTAATTAGGTAGTTTTAATATTTTTTAGAAAACCTGATCTCGTGTCCGATCAGGGCTTGTAATTTTCCTTTTCTAGATAGGAAACTCCTGTTTCGTGTCTGATCAGGACTGTATCAACTCGGGATATAAATATGTATGCCTGGGTACCTTGTAAACTATCTAATCGATCAATACAACTTCGGCGCATCGCCATTCTTTCCGACGGGTTCTTGCTTCTCGAGCCGGGCTGCATCGGTTAGGTCCGAACTCCTACGAGAGGGTAAGACTCGTCACCCCTTACCCAGGTGTATCTACTTTGTCTACGGCTGCATCAGTTAGGTTTGATCTCATAGCCTGGGTCGATATACCACATCACGCGTGCGTAGTTTTTATCGGCTTACTGGGTGTAACTTATCGTTAGTTTGTGTTGCATCAGTTGGGTCCGACCTACTAAACTGTCGCGATAAGTTATTCCTGCTAGGTCGATAGATTTTACGCAAGCGTCTTATCGGAATGTATAGCCGATAAGTTATCATATACATCATAATTGCATTAGATCTATCGGCTCATCAAGGTTCTTTTATAATTGTTAATCTGTGCTGCATCAGTTAAGTCTGAACTACTAGATTGATAGTGATAGGTTTATCCTTGTTGAGTCGATAGGTTTTTATGCAATGTTTTATCGGAGTGCTTAGCTGATAAGTTATCCTTTATTATATAAAGCCGACTGCATTGTTCAATTGTTTATGGAAAGCCGATACACATGTTCTGTCAGCAGTCAGCTAGTTTATGATTTATTTATTTATCATCGGTTTGTCTAGCCGATGTACAAGTATTATCGACAATCGGATTTATTTACTATCTGTTTATATCATCATCGGCCTCTTAGCCGATGCGCAAGCGCTGTTGGTAGTCGGGCACGCGCGAGGCCCCGGGCGTGAGCACGCGCGAGAACCCGGGGGCGGAGACAAGCGAGGACCCGGGAACACAGGCATGGGTGAGGACCTGGGCACGGGCACAGGTGTGGACTCGGACGCGGGCACGGGTAAGGACCCAGGCAAGGGCGCGGGCAGTACCTTAGGTGCAGCGCTAACAAATTCTATCGGCAATCGGCTGGTAGGATTCTTATCGGCCGATTGGATCACTGATCTAATATTTTCTATCTCCTTGTCAATTGCGGGGTCAAATTGACTGGCACGTCTACGAACCTCAAGATTTTAGAACCTGCACTGGAGTGAAGCAAATCTCCCAGGCCTTCGCGTGTCTCCAGGCGCCGAACGGCCCCCGGCGGTTTTCGGCGTCAACAACTGGTAGCTCATTATGATTTAGAGTTACATCAGATGGATGTCAAGACTGCATTTCTTAATGGTGACTTGCATGAGCAGGTTTCATGGCACAACCGGAGGGGTTTGTCATGAAAGGCAAGGAGCATATGTGATGCAAGCTAAAGAAATTCATTTATGGTCTTAAGTAAACGTCTAGACAATGGTACCTTAAATTCGCTGATATAATTAAGAACTTCGGATTTAAGGAGAATAAAGTGGATAATTGTATTTATATGAAGTATAAGGGTGGTAAGTTTATGATCCTAATACTCTATGTAGACGATATTCTATTAGCAAGCAGCGATAAGCATTTGTTGTATGAGACTAAGATATTTTTGTCCTTTAAGTTCGACATGAAAGATCTTGGTGAAGCCTCTTATGTTTTGGGTATTGAGATACACCGAGATAGGTCTAGAGAAGTATTAGGGTTATCTCAGAGGTCATACATTGACAAAATACTTGAAAATACAACATGAGTAAGTGCTCTGTCATGTCTGCGCCAATTGTTAAGGGCGATAAGTTTGGTTTATTCCAAAGCCTGTGGAATCAATTAGAGAAGGATCAGATGAGGTCGATTCCGTATGCTTCAGCTGTCGGAAGTTTAATGTATGCACAAGTCTATACGCGACCGGACTTGGCTTTTGTGACCGGAATGCTTGGTAGGTACTAGTCTAATCCAGGTTTAGATTACTGGAAGGCTGTTAAGAAAGTTTTGCGTTATTTGCAAGGCACTAAGTATTACATGCTAACTTATAGAAAGTCTGATAACCTTGAAGTTGTTGGTTATTCAGATGCTGATTTTGCAGGATGTGTAGACACTAAGAATCTACATTAGGCTATATCTTCACTCTTGCAGGAGGAGCCATTTCATGGAAAAGCTCTAAACAATCTCTCACTGTAATGTCGACGATACAGTCTGAGTTCATAGCATGTTATGAGGCAACCGGGCAGGCTGTATGGCTTAAAGGCTTTATTCCGGGACTAAGAGTGATAGACAGCATTTCTAAACCACTCACTATATACTGCGATAATAAAGCCGCAATGTTCTATTCAACTAACAACAAGTCAAGTGGTGCTGCCAAACACATTGACATAAAGTATTTCGTTGTGAAAGATAGAATCCAGGATCAAACAATTAAAGTTGAGCACATAAGCACTAAGTTAATGCTCGTGGATCCGCTCACTAAAGGCCTACCACCCAATTTATTTAATGAGCATATTGCCGCATGGGATTAGAAGGTAGCCTATAAGTGTGATTCTAGAATAGGGGCATAAGAATCAATCAACACCCTATAAGAGTAAGTTGTTTCCTATCGAGGTAATTTGGTGACTATAGATACTGTTGTCGTAATGGCATTTCATTGACCACTACAACACATTATCTTAGTTCACTGTATTACTTAGACTGGACTCATTAGCTTTAAAATCAAGTGGGAGAATATTGGTTGATCTAATGGCCACCGAGCCATAGTAAGGCGCGTGGGCTCGGCCCACCCACACCCACGCGTCGGTAACGAACGTGGAACGAGTTCCACGCATGTGCGCGATGATCGGTAGCGCCGTTTTTTGCTATAACGGAATCGCCCCTAATCTTCTCCAATACAAAATATAAAAGGGGCTACGGCACATGAATAGCTAACCATCTATCTCATGCTAAGCCAACCCCAAAAACCCTAACCGATTTTAAGCTCGTTGGAAGGAGACCGAAGGTCGATCTCCTCCTCTATCGTCAGCCAGTGCAGGTGGCGGCCGAAGGGACTACGCCACCCATAAGCCAACCGACGGGCTACTACTCTACCGCCGACAATTTCAATCACCACGGCACCGATGGGATCTACATCAACCGGTTAGTAACTTCACCCAAATTCCGCAATAATTAAGGTGATTATGTGTAGGTTAAGGATTAGAGTAATCTCAAGCTCTAACATTCAACACTCTTACATATCCTTGTCCACAGATGGAGAGATTTTATCCCTTCAATATTTTTTACTTAACTACCCAATAATACTATTTTCCTATTAATGAGAGGTATTTTGGTCTTTTATACTTTACTACTCCCTCCGTCTTAAAATAAAGCTATTTTTACCTCTAAGATTTATCCAAAAATAAAGCTATTTCTAGCAATTTTGGTCACTAGTATGCCCATTATACCCCTGTGTACAACTGACAGCAGACCAACCCAGCCCACATGCTGATCAGATTCCACCACCACCGTCGACCCCCACGACCCCCACCCTCCGACCCTACCCCGCACCAGCACAAATATCCCCAATCCCACCAGCCCCATCGATCCCCAATCCAGCAATCTCCCACCCGCACTCCTCCCAATCCCACACCACCGACGGCGATTGAGGGGGCGCACGGCAAGGAGACCGGGGCACGGCGAAGTGCTGGGAGGTGAGGAGGAGATGCCATGGTGGAAGAGATCGGCGTGCAAGCAGGCGGCGGAAGGCTTGGCCAAGCTGGGCCAGTGATGCATCTCGGTGCCCAAGCAGGCTGCGGAAGGAGAGGAGATGGTTCGTTAGTGCAGATCGGTGGCCAGGTAGGCAGGGGAGGGTGGGGAGATGGCCCGGCGGTGCAGACCGATGCCCAGGCAGGCGGAGCAACATGAGGATGCAGTGGGCGGCGAGTAGGAGGTTCCACGCAAGGAGGCCTTGGGCGGCGAGAAGGGGTCAAGCGTCGAGGACTGTGGGTCAAGATGGTAGGCGAGAAATGCGGGCATGGTCCTCGAAGAAGGCGTTGACTTTGTCCAAGATTCAGAGAGTGAGGATGACAATTTCGTCTTCATCCCCGACTCTGATGATGATAGCAACGGCGACCTAATGTTGGACTCCGGCGAGGTCCTCTTTGTCCCGGACTCCCAACCGCAGATGGATGGCCTCGCCGAGTCCGATGAGGCCCTCCTCCTCCTGGACTCCTAGCAGCAGCCAGGTGGGATCTTCTCCGAGGTCGATCTGCAGCATGCTGGTGGGCGGCGAGGAGAAGCATCTGAGCAGAAGGGGGGGTGACGGCTACATCCCATCGACGAAGGAGCTGTGGGGCCGCCACTTCATCCCTGCTTCTAAGCAGCAAGGGGGCAGTGGCTCCTCTAAGAAGAAGTCGGGTTGTGCCGTCGACATCGTCTCGGAGCAGCTGAAGGGTCGCCTTCAAGACCTAGGCGCTGAGGAGGATGAGAGCGGCCTGGATGATATTCGATACTACTACTCTCCCAGCCTCGTTGAAAGGGAGTTGAAGAACTACAGATCGGGTGATATGATGCAAATGTTGTTGCCTGAATACTTTTGCAAACCTGCCAAATAGAGTAGTTCATGCAATCGTCACAATCTCATTGCTTAATATTGTTAGTTGGTCATGGTAGTTGGTGCATGAAGCAGATAATTAGCTTACCTATGTATAGTAGGAGTAGCAAGTTCATGCAAACTTTACAATCTCAGTGCTTAATGTTGTTTGTTGGTCATGTTAGTTGGTTCATGAAGCACATGTTGAGCTTAACTAGGAGTATGTATGGTAGGAGTAGCAAGTGCCACTCATTTGACATTTGGAACCCATGTTTGTTGTGCATTGTAAATGAGGACTTAATGTTGAAGCAAGCAAATGAGTATATTTGTACCTGTACCATTTGCAACTTTTCAGATTGTAATGTATATGAAGTGCTTGTTTAGTTAAAACTTTAGTATGAACTCTGTAATTAGGAAAACAAGGCATCTTCATACATTAGCAAGAAAATACCATTGCATATCACATTACCAAATTACATAGTCATGTCAACAAGAACATTTGTCTACAGATTATAATAGTCAGATCCTACATGACCAAAATATTAGCTAGTAAACCCTCATGCCCTCTAGCAATCATCATGCATGCATGTATACACATGACTTCAACAAAAGAAGTTTACTTCATGAGACACATCACTCGGCTAAGGATTGTAGTGTACTTTCATATAGAGCACGATCATAAGTAAGGCTTGTAGGAAGAGTGCCATGTAGTTCCATTCCTAGTTTGTTCATGTGAGGAATCTTGTATCTATTCCCTCCTCTACCTTTCAAGACCTCTATGAAGCAAGATTGTAATGTAAGGAACACGCGGTTCACTTTAGCAACATCATATTCTGCATATTCCTGTTCAACATTAGTGATCACGTCATCCATGTTTTTAACATTTCTCTGGTATGTCAATGACTGGAGGGAGGCAAAGAAGGCAAGATCAGAACATTCATATCAGGAGAATTAGGATGCTGATGCTTTATGCGAATGTCAAGTCCTGTTTGTGCCACAACAGCTGCAAATGTTGCATCATTCTCTGGCACACGTGTCCTTGCATTGTCTTGTTGAATCTAAATAGTATTCTCTCTGTCATCTAGAGGCCAACATGCTACAATAGCTGGTACGACCTTGTCTATAAGAAATTCTCTAATTATGTCCCTGTTAACAACGATAGGTTTTGTGACTAATGTACCCCTTTCTATATTGTGGCTTCTCCGCTATGCTGTTTGTCGATGCTTTGTATCAGTAATGATTATATGGGGCTACTTGTGAGACCTAAACTTGATAGATTGCAAAGGAACATAAAACGAGTTTATCTTGATTCAGGCTCTCAAGATGAGATAATACCCTACTTCCAGTTATTGGATATTGCCTTTGAAGTTTCTCTGATGAGATTATGTATGCCTCAGGGGGCTCCCTACCTCTCCTTATATACTGAGGAGATAAGGTTACACGGTAAGAATCCTAATCGAACTTGACTAAGTGATTTCCTTTTAGGAACACAATGTAACCGACTAGGACTATATCTCTTTCCTTGTTATGCAAGGTAACACACGTCAACTTCTATTGTATTCCTGATTACACGATTAGGCCTATCCTCTATCCTAGTGGTCGTATGGCTTTCCATGAGGTACTCGGGGCCCATTGCCTTTACAGTAGCTCCTGAGACTTTCATAGTTGAGTCATAGCTGATGCCGAGTGCTCATCCTCCATGGTGAAGATTTTTCGAGTGTCTTGCTCCCAAGTATTCTTTGTCCGAGTACCTCTTCTCTATGTCCTGCTTCCTATCAGCTAGCAACGAGGCTATAAAGGGTCTCATAGAAAAATATGAATAGTGTGCACTGAGTAGACGCATCTATTAGGTGTATCCCCTGACTTTGTGCTTAATTGTAAAACAATTAACCATAAAGTCAAAGATCTTTAACCTTTAAGTGTTTCCCGAGTGCTATATTTCTTAGAAATTGGAATCTTCAGCATCATGTTAGCTGAAAATATTTTTGCTCAAGGCAATTTTGGCCAAGCATGTAAGTCGAGTACCACTTTATGGATTTTAACCCAATATGTGGTTAGATATACTTGAGAGATATCTGTATCCTCAATTTTAATGGAGACCAGCTATTGATCCTTATAAGGATATATCTTTAATACCTGTCAAATAATTCAGATATCTAAACACGTGTCCAGTAGTTTGGCTTAACATGAAGCATATCTGATTATTTTAATCAGTTCCTGCAAAATAGCATCTGCACTGTAATTTTAACAGAAACAACTATCGGCCCAATAGGACATGCTATTTAGGAACTCATATCTTGCGGCCCATTACTAAACAAGCCGACCCAAACCAACTTCCCAGCGCAGGTCTATAAATCGGGTGGGAGAGAGAAAAGATTCCATGTCTTCCCCAAATCGCCAAACGCTTCATCTTCTAGAAAACGTGCCAAACTTTGTGCTCTTCGCTCCGCCTAGGGTTTTTTTTGTAGCTTGAGCTCCTCTCTAGAAATTCGCTAAGATCCTTGTCCCAGCTTTGATTCCCATCATCCGGGAGTCTTTACCCTTTGATTCACACTCTAAAGATGCCGAAAGCTCCCTTTGACATCTCCAACATACCGTCGGGGTCATGGCCTACATCTGACTCCTGCTCGACGAAGCTGGCTCTTCTGGAGAGGAAGAAATGCCTCCAGCCGAAGGGTCTTACCAACTGGCGCCCCGCTAATTGTGAGTTGATCCCCTCTCTAAGTCCCCACGAACTCATAGTTTTTGCTTCTTTTTTCAACCGTGGATTCGCACTTTCCGCTTCTAATTTCCTCCGCGGTCTCCTTGACTAATATAAGATTGAACTTATTCACCACAACTCTAATTCTGTCCTCCAGATCTCCATCTTTATGACTCTCTGTGAAGCCTTCCTTGGGTCGATCCCCATTTCAATCTTTTCTGTTTCCTGTTCTATGTCAAGCCACAACCCTCCAAATCGAAAATCCAGGTCATAGGGGGAGCCGGTCTTCAGCTCCGCAATAAGATGAAGAAGGCTTACTTGCATGTTTCCTTGAAGACCTCGCCGAAAGGGTGGCATCAGGAGTGGTTCTACTGTTCTAACCTCGAGCCCTCCTTGCCATCCTTCATCGGAAATCCCCCCACGTTATTGGGGAGTTAGACTGCTCTGCCTTCCTAGGTAGAGATGGTCCAGGTGCAACTGCTACTAGAGAAGATGGACGCCTTGAAGGACAAGGGGCTGACTGGGCCATGGGTAGCCAGAACCTTCCAAAACCGTCGGATTCAACCTCTGAAGGCCAGGATCTACCTTGGCTATGATTATCGGGGAAGAAGGACCCAACCCGGGAGTGCTCCGACTTTGTCAACAAGGATGTCGTCACCGACACCATGCTTGGCTATTTCATCAACAGGGTCATCGAGACTCTAGGCACGAGAGGGCTCCAAAGCTCTACTACCAAGACAGGCCCCAGCCGACGGTAATGTCTCACTTGTTGATTGTCTTGATGTTTGTTTGCAATGATCGGCATGAACATAGTCCAATTGAATCTGCCTTGATGTGTGACGCTTGCAGGAATTTACCGAGTTCTCCTCGAACCCTCCTAGTCAGTTGGCTAGGGAGTCCAGGAAGCGGCTAGCCAGCCTCTCAGCGGCTCAACCCAGCCCCAAGATGGCTGGGAAACAACCCATGAAGAACCAGGCCAAGAAACAACGAACACCAAATAAGACATCAGGCGGTCCAATGATAAGAGACTGCAGCAGCACAGCCCCTGGACCAACTAGCCCTAGGACCGTACCACCAACAGCTCCTTCGCCCCAGTTGGCCGCACCTAGTGCGGTGCCGACTAGGCCAAGTATAGCACCACCTACTGCCGCGCCTGCAAGCCCGACAATAGGCAGTGCCTTGCCGCTGAGTAGGCCTTCGGGCCCTTCGCCGACTACCTCCACCCCCAGTGCACAGGGGTGGAGGTTCAAGACTTCCAAAAGATATAGAATCCTTGACTTTGGAAAATCTCAAGTTGTCTTGCAATATCTTGATTGTAGCATAATCTTGCAGGAAGCCAAGTGACGCTGATCCTAAAGGGACAGCACCACCAATCCCCGTTGCTGTCTCCGTCCCGACTGGGGCTGAGCCCGCAGAGCCCCAGCGTGAGCCGAGTGCTATCCTAGCCCCCGAGGTTGAGACAACCCACTCGGCCGGGCCACAAACTTCGCCCAGTCAGGATACCACAGCTAAAGTCCTGATCATCGAACCCCTCGAAAAGCCAGCACCACCAGTAGATCCAAGACCAAGAACCCTTTCTCCTCCGCTCTCCTCATCATCAGAAGACAATGATCTCCCCAGGATCAAAGCCCCTCTGCCAAACTTCCCCCGGGTATTCTATTGGGTCATCCCGGAGGGAGATGAACAAACCTTCGAACTGAATGAGGAGGCTGCCCAAAGGGAGCGAGTCAAGTTGATGGAGGCCGCTATCTTAGCTTCAAGGAACGTCTAGGTACATAATTCAACCAACTGTGTCTGCAACTTCAAGCTAATTAGCTGATCTTGAATCTTCGGTTATTGTAGCCTGTCTTGTCTGATAATAATCTGACTCATGCAGCAAGTTATTGAGCAATCTGAGAAGATGGGTAAGGTTCTTTCCCAACTTGCTCCCTAGCTCACTCAACTCAGCCAGCTCCAAGCCACCAAGGATGAGCTGGAGAGAACCAGCAAGGAGAGAGAAGACTGGCTGAAGGACTCAGTGAACAAGCTTCGGGACGAGAATTGGGAGAAAATAGGGACCATCAGTGGTATATTTCCCTTTTGTCTGAGTAACCCCAGATATCCTCTCTATATTCTTGATCTTCAACTTTGTTCGGCTGTAGCTCTAGAGACGAACCTGAATAATCAGTCCCTTGAGTTTGAACGCTTGAAAAAGGAGCTAAAGGAGCTCAAGAAGGCGAAGTCCAAGGTCAACACCGAGTACGCAAGTGAGTTGCATATTTTCCCTTGCTCTGCCCGACTAGATATTCAGACTGATGCTTCTCTTTTGTATGAGCAGCCTTCAAAGCCAATTCGCAGATCCAATTCAGCGCCTTTGCTGAGGAGATAAAGGTGATAAAGGAATCACGGAATATCATAGTGGATTCTGCGAGGACTTTATTAGACATCATGCAGCCAGGCCTAGCTGAATCCAGCTCCAGTTCTATCTCCCAGGTGGCACAACGTCTTGACGAGGGTCCAGCCCTTTTGAGGAAATATGCTAGTGAGCACACCACCGTGGGTATCGCCCAAGCACTGGCCATGACGAAGTCTCTCTACCCCTAGGTAGATATTGAGGCAGTCAGTGAGGTCTTCGCTGAGGGCACCACCCCCGAAGAAGGCTTGGAACTGATCAGCCAGGTTAGGCCTACCGCTTAGGCAATCGCCAAAGATCTGCCACTGTAATCATGAACTTTTTAAGTAGTCGGTGTTCAAGGAAAATAAAAGGCAATGTGTAAGTATTGTAAATGCTTTCGCTATATGTTGTAATATATTGCTGGGTACGCGATCTTATCTTAGCCATTATTAGTTTTATTCGACTAGCCGATTTATGCCGAGTGAATTAAGATCAACTTTAAAAGGCGTTTGTCTCATGGGACAGTACTCAGCAAAAAAACGTAGCATAGTCATTATAAAACTTCATGATTTAGATAAAATAGACGCAAACATTATAAACAAGAGACATGTTATCTTTAGCCCCGGACTCACTACTCGGTTGAAACAAACGGTGTAGTGAGTCAGAGTAAAAACTTTATTTATGTATATACGAAAGGATTACAATACTTAGGTATAAAATAAACATAGCTGTTTTATGTTCCATGAGTTGTTGATTAGGACGCCGTCTGCAGTCTTTAGCCGGTAAGCACCCGGACGTGTCATCTCAGCGATAAAGAACGGTCCCTCCCATAAGGGAAATAATTTATGCCTGTCTTTGGTGGTTTGAATTTTTCTCAAAATGAGATCTTCCACCAAAAAGGCACGGCCACGAACATTACGACTGTGATAACGACGCGGCCTTGAAGATATCTTGCCGACTGGATGGTTGCAACATCCCTTGCTTTTTCCAACTGATCTAACTCGACCAGTCGGCCTTCGTTGGATTTGTCATCTAAGTGGGACCGAACTCGCGGAGAGCCGAACTCCAACTCGGTTGGCAACATAGTCTCAGCACCATAGACTAGGAAGAAAGGGGATTGCCCTGTTGCCCGACTAATCGTGGTTCGTAAAGACTAAAGAACAGATGGGAGCTCTTGGACACACTGCCCTGCGTATAGTTGTAGTCGGTCAAATACTCTAGTCTTGATACCTTGTAAGACCATGCCATTTGCGCACTTGACCTACCCGTTGCTCCGTGGGTGTGCCACAGAAACATAACAGATCTTGATGCCGAAGTCGTCACAGAAATGTTGAAATATGCCGTCAGTAAACTGAGTGTTGTTGTCCGTTATAATGCGATTGGGGACTCCAAATGAGTAAATAATACCCATGATGAAGTCTTTTGCCCTGACCGCTGTGATGGTAGCAATGGGTTTTGCCTCAATCCACTTTGTGAACTTGTCCATTGCGATAAACAAGTGTGTGAACCCTCCTGGCGCTTTGTTGAACGGCCCAACCATGTTAAGCCCCTAGACTGCAAAGGGCCACGATATTAGGATTGTCTGTAATTCCTGAGCTGGTAGATATATTTGTCAAGCAAAGAACTGGCATTCTCACATGTCTGAACTATATCTTTAGCGTCAGTAATTGCAATCGGTCAGAAGAATCCTTGCCTGTAAGCCTTTCCGACTAACGTCCTAGATGCGGCATAGTTGCCATAGATGCTCGAATGGATGGACTGCAGAATCTGCTTGCCTTCCTCGGATGTGACACAGCGCATAAGGACTTCGGATGCACTTCGACGATAGAGGTCTTCTCCGTCTATAAGAAAACATTTACTTCGACGTTTGATTCGCTCGGCTTCGCTGTGGTTTTCTGGGAGCTCGTCTTTTAGTAAGAATCGAATGATTGGGGTCCGCCAGTCTTGAGAGATGATTAGCACTTTCCTTGACTCCAGCGTAGGTTCAGCCCCCGACTGCTCTGGGACAGGCTTTTCCTTGACTGATGGCTCCAACAACTAATCGGCAAAAATTCCAGTCGGGACCACTTCTCGCTTGGATCCCATGTTGGCTAATTCGTCTACGACTTCATTGTATTGGTGCAGAACATGTGTTATTTCTAGTCCGTCAAACTTATTCTCCAGCTTCCGTACCTCCTGACAATACGCCGCCATGTTGTCGTCCAGACACGTCCAGTCTTTCATAACTTGGTTTACCACGAGTTGAGAATCCCCGCGAACTACCAATCAGCGGATGCCGAGTGATATGGCAATACGGAACCCATGGATGAGTGCCTCGTACTCGGCGACATTGTGAGATGCTGAAAAATGTATTTGAAGGACATATTTGAGTTTTTCTCCAGTGGGCAATGTCAGAACGACGCTAGCCCCTGCTCCGTCGATTCGTAGAGAACCGTTGAAATACATCGTCCAGTATTCTAGCTTGTTTGTTGATGTAGCCGTCTGAACTTCTGTCCACTCAGCCACAAAGTCGTCAAGTGCTTGGGACTTGATTACTGTCCTTGGCTTGAAGACTATCAAATGCCATCAACTTGAGCGCCCATTTAGCGATTCTGCCAGTGGCTTCGTGATTATGTAGGATGTCTCCGAGTGGATACGATGTGATGATTGTGACTGAAAATAGTGCACCAACTTCCAGACAGTTGTGAGCAAACCGTATAGCAGCTTCTGGACTTGAGGATATCTCATCTTGGATTCGCCTAGGACTTTGCTGATGAAGTAAACTGGCCTTTGAACTTTTTGGATATGGCCTGGCTCTGCCCGCTCGACTACCAGCACCGTACTGACTACCTGAGTGGTTGCCGCCAAATACAACATGAGTGGCTCCTAGGGCATTGATGATGCCAACACAGGTGGTGATATGAGGAACTTCTTGAAGTCTTCGAAGGCATGTTGGGCCTCTGGCGTCCATTGAAAATTGTCGATTTTCTTCAGTAATTTGAAAAAGGGCATACCCCATTTGCCAAGTTGGGAAACGAATCAGCTGAGTGCCACCATGCAGCCGGTCAGCTTCTGTACATCCTTCAGACTAGTCGAGAGCGCCATGTTCATTATTGCGTTGATTTTCTTTGGATTTGCCTCGATGTCGCGTTGTGAAATGATGAAGCCGAGTAGCTTTCCCAAAGGTACTCCGAAGATGCACTTTTCCGGGTCAACTTCATCTTGAATCTCCGAAGGCTTTGAAAGATTTCTTCCAAGTCGGTGATGAGGTCTTTCTTGACTTTGGTCTTGATCACCACATCATCGACATATGCCTCTACGTTGTGCCCGAGTTGAGTGTGAAGACACCGCTGGATAGCACGTTGATACGTTGCTCCAGCGCTTTTCAACCTGAACGACATAGTAACATAGTAGTATGCCCCAAATGGCATGATAAAAGAAGTCTTCAGGCAGTCCTTCTCCTTTAAGCTGATTTGATGATATCCTGAGTAACAGTCGAGAAAGCAGAGTAACTCGTATCCCGCAGTTGAATCGACCATCTGATCAATTCTTGGTAGACCAAATGGATCTTTAGGACATGTATTATTTAAGTTTGTATAGTCGACGCACATGCGCCATTTACCGTTCTTTTTCCGGACCAGAACTGGGTTTGCCAGCCAATCCAGATGGTAGACCTCTTTGATGAACCTGGCCGCTAGGAGCTTGATTATCTCCTCCCGAATAGCATCATTGCAGTCTTGTGCAAAGCGCCGTAGTCGCTGCTTGACTGGTTTGGCGTCCGGCTTGACATTTAGAGAATGCTCTATCACCTCCCTTGGTACATCGGAACGCTTCTAAGCAAATATGTCCCTGTTCGCCTAGAGGAAGGTGACGAGCTCGTCTTCCTATTCGGGGTCGAGTCCGGTCCCGACAAGCGCAGTCTTGGTGGGGTGGGAAGGGTCTAGGGGGATCATCTTAGTTTCCGAGTCCACTGAAATTCTCGATTTGGCTGCTTTTTTTGCCGGGACTTGATCATCCTCGTTTGCAGTTGACGCGGCTAGTCGGATATTGCTTCGTTCGGCTACTGTTTCATGAGACTAGGCCAGCTCGCAACTCTCCTTGTCCCAGGTGAAGGCTTGATTAACATCACTGCGCAGGGAGAGTACTCATACTGGTCCTGGCATCTTGAGCACCATATATGTATAATGGGGCACTGCCATGAATTTGGCTAGTGCGGGCCGTCCGAGTATGGCATGGTACACGGTCCCGAAGTCGGCCACCTCGAAGCAGATATTTTCTGTGTGGAAATTTTTCCGCATGCCAAATGTTACTGGCAAAGTGATCTGTCCGAGTAGGGTTGAAGAGAGACCAGTGATTACCCCGTGGAAGGGAGCAGTACTCGGCCGCAGCTTGGATCGAGGTATCTTCATCTCGTCGAGCGTCTTGGCGAACAAGATGTTGAGTGCGCTTCCTCTATCGATGAGAACATTCTTCAATTTAATGCTTCAGATGACCAGGTCATGTATGAGTGGATAACGTCCTGGATGCGTTACTCGGCTCAGGATGATCCGCACGGTCCAAGGTGATTGCCGTTTCCGACTAGCGCAGATATTGGGCGGCGTCTAATGAGACCGAGTTCACCTCTCGGGCGGTTAGCTTCTGTTTGAGCTTAGACTCATACGCAGACGACCCTCCAAATATGTGATTGAGCTCAGCCTGGGGATCTTGATAGTCGCTAGCTGCACCCGAGTCCGGCTTATCCTTGTCCTTTTGCTTGCCAGACGTAGATGTCTGCTCGGAAGCAAACTTCTTGAGCATGAAGCAATTTTTAGCCGCGTGCTTCCCCTTTGGATGAAAAGGGCATGGCCCGTTCATGACCATCTAATAATCGCCTGTCCTCGAGGGTCGCGGTCGGCTGTGCTCGACAGTTGCCACAATGTTGTCCGACTTGCATTTGTGGTTGCCAGACTTAGTTGAGACCGCATCGTCGGTATCCTTCCATTCCTTCTGTCGGGGCTCCTTCTTGTCGTCAAGGGCTTTAGCAACAGCATTGGCCGAATCGGCGTACTTGTTTGCCATATCGAACAAAGCCTTGACAGAGGTGGGAGGGTTCCGAGTGAATTTAGCAATAAATGGGGTATCTTTCACTCCCTTGTGGAAAGCGGTAATGACGACCTAGTTCTTGATCTTGGGTATCGAGTTCCTCTTCTCGAAAACCCACTTGATGAAGTCGCAGAGAGACTCGTTCTTTCTTTAGTGGCACTGGTATAGATCGTATTCGGACGACAGTCTGTCGTAAGTTCCTTGGAAATTTGCAACGAAGCGTTCACGGAGTTCCCCCCAGGAGCCAATTGACCGCCTGGGAAGCCCCGTCAGCCATGTCCTTGCCGAGTTGGCCAAGGCGACTGGCAGGTAGTTAGCCATGGCTTTGTGATCGCCTCCAGCCGCGTGTATTGCCAAGGTGTATACGGTCAGCTAGGACTCCGGGTTGGTCTTCCCATCATACTTTTCTATACCAGTTGGCTTGAAACCGAATGGCCAATCGACCTGTTGTAGTTCGTGGGTGAACACCGAAACTCCTTCGTTAGGGTTAGGGCTTTGATTCCGACTGCGGTGATGAAATCACTTGTGGTGGAGGCCGAAGCGCTCATGCTTGTCTTCGAGTCGACGGCGTTCATCCTCCTCACGTTCCCGGTGCCGGGCGTTAATGTCATGACGGAGATCTCGCCGTAGCCGTACTCGGGCATCATGGTTGTCACGGCGCTCCTCGTGATGATCTCGCCTTCTGCTGTTCTTTCGGTTGCCGAGAGATGTATGGTGTGACTCCGAGTGATGCTGACTTGAGCCAGCCGCCCCGCGTCGTGTTGAAGCAGACGAGGTCGTTGCATCTGAAGTCGTCTTGTTTGACGGTATGAGTGTGTCTCCAGACTGTTGTCGTTGTTGACATGCTGCAGCAGTGATCATAGCCTTGATCCTTGCAATAGTCGGGGTAGCCTGGTGGTCGGGCCTGAACTACAAGGTGTCTAACAACGTGGCAATAGCCACGACATTCTGTTGTGGAGTCACAAAGACGTCATGGTCGTCCACTCGGGTTGGAGGATCTCTTGCTGAGCAGTCCGCCCTGTCTTGTGCAAGTTGTCGTTGCAAGCATCACGCTCGGCTTGCAGGCGTCTTGCATCGTCCTCCTGTTGCTCACGCAGTCGGCGAGCTTCCTCCTCTTGCTGGTCACGTAGTCGGCGGGCGTCTTGCCCAAGGGTTGATCCCTTTAATGCCATGAACACTTTGCGCGGTGGAGAGAAGCTTTCCAAGATGTTATCCAACTGTGAGTCGGAGTCGGAGTAGTTCAGGGGGGTAATTACAACTCCAACCTCCCTAGATCCGATCTCGAGCGGCTCTGGGCCATATCCGAGTCAAATTCCAGGGGATTGGATCTACCGCATCGGAGTTAGATTGAGGATATCTGCGGCATTGTTGAGTCCGAATGGGAGATTGACGATCTCTTCCTCCCCTGGCCCAATCTCGGCTAGCTCAAGGCTGACTCCGAGTTGAACACCGGGAAAAAGAGTTGTCCCTAGACTTGTAGGTCTTGGAAATTGCCATAGCAAGCCGCCGAAGACAGCTACAGCATTAAGTAAGCCGATTGGCGTGAAGTCGGCCTGGTTCCCAGCCGATCGGGTCAAATCTGAGTCAGTTAGGGTGAGGTTGCCGATATTGTCGACGATGAAGTCGAGGCTCCCAAAGCTGATTGCTTGTCCAGGGTTGAACTTGACGCCGTCGACTCCGGTGGTTAGATCCATCAGGCTTGATGACGATGATCTCGACGAAGCCCCTACCTGGTGCGCCAACTGACGATGTTTTGTATCGGCAATGATTATATGAGGCTACTCGTGAAACCTAAACTTGATGGATTACAAAGGAACACGAAACGGGTTTATCCTGGTTCAGGCCCTTAAGGTGAGGTAATACCCTACTTCCAGCTGTTGTGTATTGTCTTTAAGGTTTCTCTGGTGAGATTCAGTATGCCCCAGGAGGCTCCCTACCTCTCCTTATATACTGAGGAGATAAGGTTACATGATAGGAATCTCAGTCAAACTTGACTAAGGGATTTCCTTTTAGAAACACAACGTATCCGGCTAGCTAGGACTATATCTCATTCCTTGTTATACAAGGTAACACATACCGAGTTCTATTATATTCCTGATTACATAATTAGACCCATTCTCTATCTAAATGGCCTATGGCTTTTCATGAGGTACGTGGGGCCCATGACCTCTAGACTGGTTCCTTCTTAACAAAAGGCCGCACACCAATCTTGCCATCAAATGTGCAATTTCCTTCATAGTCAAATCTTGGCCTAGCAACTGCAGCCAAGAACATCACCTTATCAATTGCATTTTTGTTAGTAACTTCTCTTGATGGGTTCGGCTCAGTATTTCCCAAGTAGAACCTCATCACTTTATCCGTTTCATTGAACCATTTTTCATCCAAGTGCACAATATTCCGCATGTCACTGAATTTTGGCTGACCATGCAATGTAGCGACATCAGCATAGAAACACACGATGTTAGGTGAGATTTCTTGTTTTCTTCCTTCAAATTGAGCTTGAGTGTGTTAGAGTGACGATGAAACTTGCCTTTTTTGAACTCCCTATGCAACATGCTTCTACTACAATGCAATTGGGAGGCAAGTCTTCTAATATTAGTCCTCTTGTTCAATGAAATTATTGCAACCTGAGATAAATCCACTTCAACCCTTTGGCGCCCACAAAGATTTCGTTTGGAGTTAAAATCAACTTCAATACCTTGTGCATGACATCACTTTGCTTTCCTCCAAATACCTTGCACTATATGGCTAGGAGTGTCAAACATGTTGGCAACAATACTTGTTACGTCCTTTTTAAGCTTCATATTTTCACTTTTGGAAAGTAAAACTGCATAAATTTGGGCCCGTTGAATGACTGTCAAATAGATTCTATTGGTTGCATTTGTGTTTGCATGTTCCTATGGCGGCACACCATGATCCTCATCTTGTTCTTCACCTGAAAATTTTATTTGTCATTCTCAACCTTCATGAAAAAGACAGATTACATATACTGTATTTTGGTTGCAATTACCTGAATCACTTAGCTCCTCTTGTTCAAAAATAATGTCAAGATTGGTGGCATAAACATCGAGGTCTTCATCTATACATTGTAGGCAAATAGATTTAGATTATTTATAATTGTAAACGTTAAAAAATTCAAGTCTAACATAACAGAATTTGATGTACACCTGTTTCATATTGGTAATCCTGCATGTTCAAATCGAATTGATGAGCAGCCTCACCATGTTCTTGATGCACTTGTTGCACTTATTCTTCGCCTTGGTGGTCATCATCTACACATTGCAAAGGTGAAAAGTTTATTCAGATTCAAACATATAGATATGCATTGGACTACATCCAATTTTTGCTTTCTAGCCATATATCTATCCATGTAAATTTTAATATGTCAAATTCAACTTGTAACCTCACAAATTTAGATTAGAGTGAATTGCAAATATGGTAAGAATAGGTGGCCCAATATGCAATTTACTCTGTTGATTATAATCTCTGTGATTCATATTCTTATTCTGAAATCCACATACATGATGCTGCAGCATGTAAATCTGAAAAAGAATCAATATGCTAATTTTGTTTGAATATAAGTTACCATAGATTATAATAATATATGTGATTCATATTCACATTAGTCAAAGCATGCAATTGTACTATGTCAGCTTCAGATTGTATCCTCAAAGGAGTACATTATAATCTTTGATATTTGTATTCAGATTTGTGAATGAGTATATTTTTTTCTTTTCTATCTAGCCCTAGTTAATTTGTCTTAAAAGGACAGAATTTGCTCATACTCCATGTCATATGTTCTGTGACAATGTTACTAAATGAGAATTTGGACTTTTTATAAACCAATGGCACATGTATTCATTATTCCGTTATAAAGATAGAAATTGTTCTCATCATCTACCAATAGTGCATGTCATCCTAGATATGTCATCAAAATATCTAGATTGCTCATATCATATACTCATAAATCCGTGACAAAGATTTGGTCCAAAACACATGCCATGACACATATTCACAAATCTGATTCATATATGACATACCTAATTGATGTTGATAATCCTCCTCTTGGGCATGCATGTTGAGGTCAAATTGATGGGCAGCTTCAACATATTCTTCCTAAACTTGTTCTTCGGCCTCATGGACTTCACCATCATCTATAGCCTGCTCAACTACTCCATCTTGCATAACAGCATGGTTGAGGTTAGGTAGGTCTTCTTGCTCAGAAGCATGGTTGAAATCAAGTAGAACATCTCCCCTTCCTACAAGAACTGGAACATTTAGATCAAGATTGATGTTCATGCGTTGATGATGGTGTAAAGATTGAGTATTTTTATATTGTGTGGCAAGATGTTGGTGATTTGTTTTGGGGTGGGAAATTGCTACAGAATGCATCTGAGATGGAAGGATGTGCTAGTATTAGTAGAACTCGGCTGGAGTATATTTATGTGTTGCCCTTTGCCTTCTCTGCTGGGAATTTCAATTATGGTTGGCATCAACACTTTTTGGCAGCAGACCAAAAATTGATGCCCTTTTGTATCCAGAAATACGGTAAATAGGTGTGCATGGGGTGTTGATAGGAGCAGGGGTGGCTTGATCTTTCCGTGAGTTGAAGATAACTACGATTTGGGAGAAACGTTAACGACCCGACTACAACCGTACGAGACGTTGTGTTGTTGCGCCTTAGCGATCGATACACCTCTTCGAGGGTTGTTGATCGTGCCGGTGCAGATCAACCTTATTCCTGCAAGCAAATCGAAGAAATGAGTAAGAACAAGATAAAAGCAATCTGATATTGCAAATAAGAATTGAATACAAACGATAAGGTAGGGTTCCGTAACAGGAAAACGGCAATCTAACCAATCACGGCTTTACCCGGAAAAGTAGCAATGGCTAAACTTTAATCTAAACAAAACCCAACTCTAAACGATGACGGCTACTGAATATATTATGAGTGGGACGTCCTAGGGTTAACCCTAGAGTGCACACCCCTTGGGCTTAGCCCACGACACAATTACAAAGCCCAAGGCCCAAAACAGACTCGGACTGGAAGAGGTACATGTCTTGTTTCGACAATTCTGGACAGCTCAAGAGGAATTTTGACGTGGGACCAAAACCATCTGAAAGTAGACTCCATAAGCATTCTAACAAGTACTCATGGACCCCGAAAGTCCTTCTGGATCAGCGACTAGGTCCGTTTGAAATTAATGCTGTTAGGGGCCCGAATCCGAATCCCAAAACGTGCAGAACTTCATCTCTTACCTTCTATGGACCAAAAGTGACGTGGTAATGTATGAGTAGACTTGGGTAAGGTCTTGGTTTGGTCCCCAATCAACTTCTTTGATCATCCATGCGTTCCTTGCGCTCGGTCTCTTTCCCTTCACCCAAGCAAGTACCTCTGCAAACAAGAACACACAAAACTCATGGTGCAGTAACGGCTGTTCAAATATATAACACGTAAATCTTACGTAGAAAGCATGCACATTTGGTTGATGAATACATATGGTAGCTATGGTCATATCCGAGCTAGTAATGTCCTTATCAAGTGTCCTTTTTAATTCGGAAAGAGGAGTAGCAGGTGTGTAGGTGTACATGTGTACAGGTGCATGGGCAGACACGCTCTGCAACAACAAATGTGTATCTACTTCCCATGAATGAGGGGCATTGGTGGTAATTCCACCCTATCCTTAATCCCCACAAAAGAACCTAGAACTATCTTTATTTTGGGGACAAGAGAGTACTAAATTTGCTTTGGGATTCTAGGGATCTATTTTGTTTTGGGACAGAGGGAGTAAGTTTCAGTAGCAGTAAAGCCGAATAAATCAAATTGTGGATAATATTCATGGACAGGATTTCAAACCTGAGTGAAGCCACGCAAGTCATGCACTTTATTACTCCATTACCACAACATATAGGTGCTTTCCCAAAGATATAGCCTTTCTTGATGTCCTTTGGGAGTTTGGGAGTTCCAGCGGTTGTACAGACTTTCCTAGTTGTTCACACTTCACATTATATTAGCCACCTAGTCGCGACTTTGTATGCTCGTATAAAAGCCTTGTGTGTGTGTATATATATATATATATATCTTTTGTACATGCAGGAGTACGTACTCTCACCTGCATGCATACACGTTCTTTTATAGGGGGTAGTATGTATTATTTTTTATTTAGTAGCAGTACAGTATATACCTTTTTTTTATTTAGTAGCGGTATGTACCTATTTTTATTTAGTAGCGGTATATACCTTTTTTTATTTAGTAACCGTATATACTTTTTTATTTGGTAGGGGTATATACTTTTTTATTTGGTAGCGTATATACTTTTTTTTATTTAGTAGCGGTATATATTTTTTTTATTTGATAGCGGTATACACCTAAAGCATTGATCGAGAACTAACTACAGATGGACGGTATATGCAAACAGGAGTACATATTCCTAGGGAGTATAGAACCATTATATATGTCGTAATTATGGTAATGAGATTGTACTTTAAATTTGATTTTTTTGGCAAAATCATAGGACTTAATAAACAATTAGATAGAACTATAGATCTAGACGAACCTATATTTCCAACTAAAGGTTCAAATATTATATTCAAGATCAACCTCGTGCTTTTAGTTTCCACAACAATGCTCATTCTTGGGCAACTACATACAGTACTGGAGAACTCAAGAAATATGTAAACAGAATTGAAAATAAGATGCTACCTGCGCATGTAGCACCATAATCAAAACACAGTGGAGTGAATCAACGTTGCTTTATGTTCCTTCAACTAAGTCGAAAATGTTCAACAAAAACTAACAGACAAAATAATAGAATTCAGTAAGAAAAACCTCCATCTGATCAGCAAGCAAAAGTACTATTTTAAGAGAGAACTTTCTGTTGCAGTAGTTGATTAAGTCCTCTAGACTTCGACCAAGAAGATCAATGACCACCACATTGCACTCCCCCTCAACTCCAAACCACTTCCGATGAGGAATTCTAGCTTAAATTTACAACCAAAACATAAAATTAAAATGAGTGAAAATTTTTTTTTGAATAGTTAAACAATTTCTCATAGGCAGAGTATCGATCTCTTTGTTCACCTTTTGGAAATGCATGAAGATATTGAGCATAAGGGAATTCTTAAGTTGATCAGCTGAATGCTAACCTACTATGGCCTGGAACTTCTTTATTTGCTGATTAACTGGTAAAGAATAAATCAATTCTGCATGGTGTATGGAGGCTATGCCTTTTAGTATAAAAATGTGTGTTTTCCCTTACTGTTTATATCGGTTAAAAAGCATTTGGGTAGGCGATTTCTATATTTATTAGATTTCTGTTGTTAAACAATATCCAAACCTGACCAGTGCGTACTCTTTGAAGCACGTGAAAAGGCAGGCCTAGAAGCACAACATCTGGGCGATCTTGTGTACCGTATCAAGTAGCAGTAAAAATCCAGTGGATATCATTAGGGTTATATTGCTCAAACGGTAATAGAAAGAAGCCTAAATTCAGTCACACCACTAAATGGAAGGAAACATGGATTTTTCAGCAGAACATGAACTTATTTTCCTGTCACATTAGTTTTGACAGAGAATTTATCTGCAATCCAGAATTTGCTACGCTGTTAATCTGCTTGGCTACTTCAGGCTTGTCTGTCTGGTGGCAAAAGCAATACAAAGAAAAAGAATTTTAAATTTCTACATATTTCAAAGTGCACATAGTAGTACCATCATCTATATTATTTGAGCAATCTAACAAAAGAAACATCAGAAATTATCTTTTACCCTCACAAAAGAGTGTAGTGAGCAGTACAGTTGCACACATATATTCATACCAGGAGGTGTATCGAGACGACAGAGAAGTTTGGTGATGGATTTAGTGTCGAGGCGCTTCCGGATGAACTCCAATACCACTATGAGCACAAACAGATTATCAAACATCTGCAAGATATGGATGCCTTGCTCAAGCACAAACGCATGTTTATCAAAATTAGGATTTGAATCTTGAGGACAATTATAGGTTCAGACTTTAGAGTACTGGAGAAGCAATTACGTATGTACTAATTATAAGTTCAAAACAAAAAACTATAGGTAAATCTCTGGGTTTTTTTTCTGCACGCTTTATGTTTTCTTTACTTTATCAATAAAATTGTCACTAATAGTGGAAAGCATCCTCAGCGACTACATTGGGAATTTCATTGCTTTATAGACCTCCTTGTGCCTACATTTGGATTTTAGATATTTATACCTAACCTTTTTGGAGTGCAATATTGATCAAAGCATTAACCGGTATTCTAATAGTTCGCTTCTGTGCATCCAAAATAAAGTGTCGAATATCACAGTGTGACTTTATTAGTCCAAGAACAATATGCAGATTTGCTTTGCTATTGTTTATTCAAATTGTCAAATGGTGAGAGAGGAGGTATATTGATGTAATCAGGCAATTATTAAAGTATTTTTGAAGAGAAAATAATGATTTGTTGCTAAAGTTTGCATTTAGAGATTGCTAAAGCTCTGTCCTTGCAGTTAGAAAAAGGTGATCTCGCTGAAGAATTGTCACCTTAAATGAACGCATCCTCTCAGTGGAGGCCGTGGTGGTGTCACCGTCGTCGACAGGGACCTGGAGGGAAGCACCGTGGTCGGAGCAGGCACGTGCCGGCGGCAGTATGGGGAGTGGAAGGGTAGGGCCGAGAAGGCTTCTATGGCTGCAGCGTCCAGTGCAGGGTGGAGCGGCGGAGGGCGGTGGAGCATAGGGCGTTTATCTGGTCCAGGTGCTGGCTGGAGGGGCCGCGGCCGGCGGCAGCAGTAGCCGACGCCAAGCGAGGAGTTGGTGGCTGGATTTGTACGTCGGGGGGTTCGACGAGGCGGCGGCGCAGGAATAGGATGAGGCGGATGCAGACATCCCCAACTGCTCCGGCGACGAATCGGGGACGAAGGAGCCGGCGGGGCGGGCGTATGGGGAGGCAGAGGCGGCGGCGCTGGGAACGACGAGTAGTAGGCAGCGTCGGTGGAAAGGATGGGAGACGGTGGCGATGCGGAAGCGGCAGTGAAGGCGACGGCGGAGGAGAGAGGAGGCGGCGGCGCGCGTCGTACGCGACGAGTCGCGCCCCGGGCGTCGATCTGCTTTTTTTCTTCCGTCGTTCGCATCTTCTGGATGTATCGTGAATACCCTTGGCAGTATATTACTCACCCTCATTTTTAGATCCTACGGTAAGGATTGAATTTTTGTTGCATCCGACGGCTCGTGTTGAGGGGATGATATGGCTCAATCCGGACTCGAGAAACATCAACTCTTTCACTACTTTAGATTTATATGTTGCTAGACAGGCTAATCTCAACGACATATATACTCCCTCTGTCTCAAATTACTTATTATTTTAGTAAAATCTTATACTAATTAAGAAACTGTGATAAATTATATTGTTAGTCTCATTAAATATATCGTAGTTGTATTTCCAAAGTATCCATTAACTCTAACCAGTTAAGATGAACCAATAAGAGCTATGAGTGTATTTATATGTGACTATATTAATAAAGAGTAGTAAAAGAAGTTCATATCTAAAAGTGCTTTACAATATAAGAATGACAAGTATTTTAATAAAATACTTCTTGTTATGAAGTTTTTAAAAGTGCAAATGCATTATTGTCTCCCTTGCAAACAACAAACATGCTCTGGTGGTGGTAAGTTTAAAAATGGTGAGAAGGTCATGAAATCTCTTTGATTACAAAATCTGAAATCTGTAAACTGTATTATGGTAGGAATCTACAATCGTAAAAATATTTTGCGTGGCTGATAATTCACATGAGAACAATTAGCCTACGGGATCCTCTTGAATCAAGGGGATAGTTTATGGGCTGACGTAAACTATCCCGCCCCAAACGGCTTGCCCTGCTAATGAATTTTTACTGTTATTAATTTAATTTTTTTTAATTTGCAAAACTAATTTTCGATTTGGATCATTTGCAAAACTAACATCTTGCCGCCCTGGGCCACGGCGGTATTTAAAAACCGCTGTGGCCCAGGGCGGCGAATGGCATCCCGTCACCCGGGGCTAACGGCGCCAGCGGCCGTTAGCCGCGGGGAGGCCACGTGGATTCGCCGCCCTGGGGGACGGCGGCGAATGCCCCCAGGGGGCCGAATGCAAAATTGTATTTGCCGCCCTGGGGGACGGCGGTTTTTAGCATAGTGAACGGATGGTCCGCACAAGGATCGGACCGTCCGAATCCAGGAGGCTGCCTGCAAAAATTTTTTTTTCTTTTTTTTGATATTTTTTTCTCAACTAGCAACACGAGAATAGCAAAATCTCGTGAAGGTGCAGCTTAAACCGATGTAAGATGTGGCCTGTAGAAAATTATGAGTGTGCTTTAAAAACCGTGCTGAAACTTCGGACCTCAAAAACTCAATCTTCCCGGCCGAATTTCACAAAATTTTTTTGGACAAACCCGACAAAGTGGGGGGAAGCGGATGTAAAATTTTCTGTAGATGTCCGTAGAGTACTTATTTGCCCTATTCCGAGACCGTATGCGAAAGTTATGACTGTTTTAAGGTAGTTAGCGCGCGTTACAACAATTTGACGTGGATTCGGACCATCCGATCGCTGTGCGGACGGTCCTATGCATTCGCCGCCCTGGAGAACGGCGGCGAATGCAATGCGGCAAATGCAATTTTGCATTCGGCCCCCTGGGGGCATTCGCCGCCGTCCCCCAGGGCGGCGAATCCACGTGGCCTCCCCGGGGCTAACGGCGGCCGGTGCCGTTAGCCCCGGGTGACGGGATGCCATTTGCCGCCCTGGGCCACGGCGGTTTTTAAATCTCGCCGTGGCCCAGGGCGGCAAGAGGGTAGTTTTACAAATGATCCAAATCGAAAATTAGTTTTGTAAATTAAAAAAAATTAAATTAGTAACAGTAAAAATTCCCCTGCTAATATTTCTGAATTCATAGTTGAGCCCAAACTTGTGCTTCCTCCACATGGGCCTAGATGATTTCGTGAGGCAGGCGGGCCAAAATAGACTGTATGTTTTATCTATTGGGCTTGTTGAGAAAGCTCACTGTAGAGATGTAACGACATGGACGAAATGGGAGCAAGAGCAATACGGTGATCTTACACTGCCCAACAATGCATCGATTAGCCCAAGCAACCGATGCCTGCCAGGAGAAATTACTGATTATTTACCACTAAACAGAAAGAACAAAAAGGAGAGGAGAGAATAAATCACTGACAGTACACTATCGCAGAAGAGAAGTTTCAACGTCACACTTTGCAAAAGGAGAGAAAAATGAACCTGACGCCACAAATGCACATTTTGATCTGCGGTTGTTTTGTTTGCATCAGTCTTCTTACTTAGACACAAAAAAACATTTTAATTTGTGCCTACGATCGAGCCGAGATTAATTCCGCCACCGAAGCCATCAAATTTTACATATCTGATCGTTAATTCCCTCTCACCTCACTACAGTTCAAGTTTGCACATTTTTTGTTTACTCATTTCGAGCGATTCAGGACGCATTTGGGAGACACCGTGACGGCTGGTGGTGGCCGGGCAGTATCTGACCCTGCCGCGACCCGCACATTAAGGTTACCGTTTGGAACGGTTTATTGTTTTTGGTTTCTCGCTTGGTTTTTATTATCATGTTTTTTAAAACGTAAAACGATATATTTTTTATAAAAACTTTCTATATAAAAATATTTTAAAAATAAAATAGATCTATTTTTTAAATTTGTAATAGTTAATACTTAATTAATCATGTGCTAATAACGTTTCTTGTTTTACGTGTGGCTTATAAGCCGGCACCAGAAGTCAATTCGAACACTACTTAAGATACCGTTCGCTTGTAAGTCTGGCCATGGCTTATAAACTCGTGATTAATTAAGTATTAGCGATTAAAAACTTAAAAGATAGAACTATTTAATTTTTTAAGATATCTCTGTATAGAAATTTTATTAAAAAATATTTTATTTAACGTTTTAAAAAACGTGCTTACAGAAATCTGAGATAATAAGCCCAAACAGTCCCTAGCTCAGGCCACTAACGGTTCGGATGCATGCGAAGCCTCCACGCCACGCACGTCGTCACGCAGCCGCCCGTCCACGTGATTTGTCCCCGAGCGACGCTCGACGCGACGCGCGCACATGCGCGCGCTGTGGCTTCGACTCCCTCCGCGCGCGGCAATCAAGCATGCCTTCCTAGCTTTGCTCGGCGCCTCCGCCTCCAACCCAACTCGATCGACGATCTCCTCTTGTTCATGGCCACCCCCTGCGGCTCGGCCGGAAAACCGCACGCTGCTTGCTTTGATAAGCAATGATATATTCCATAAAATTGGAACGAGAAGCGAGACAGGAGCGTTCTTTTCTGATTATATATGATGGATTATCTCATGCACGTTTCTCAATATCCTAAACGGTGTGAATTTTTTTTGCAAAAGCTTTCTTTACTAGTTTTTCTTTACTAGTTTTTCTTAGGTACTTTTTTAAAACGGGTGTTTTAATTTTCTAATAGTTAATTTATTCGCTTATACTATTAAGTAATTATTATAAATTCAGTTTTATCTATCTTCCATCAACATCTTCAAAGGGGCCAGGACTATTTTTTTGGTTTGACCAAAAGCCCTGATCGGTGAGAACGGGAAAGATGTACTGCTAGCAAGAGAAACGAGTAATGGAGGATGGAGGTTGGGATCGGTTTGGGCACGATTCATCGCATTTGATGCCAAAAGGCGACAATGATGCTAGCTTGCAGTGGAAGAAGAAGTCATAAACCTTTCGCCAAAAGCGCTTTCCCGGCCTCTGCCAGCCAGCTTGTTGGTTTTGTGCAACTACGGCACCCTGCACCCTGGTCCTCTCCTCTAACCACATCTGGGGTTGCTTATTGCTTTTGCTCGTAAATTATTTGCAAAAAAAAAAAAGTGAACACAAAATTACATACATGTTCTTTAGTTGAGCTAATTACAAACAACCGAGCGAGCATGTGTGTGCGCTTTGTCATTAAGCTCATGAGAGGAAAGTGTCAAGTGTAATCAATAAAGTGGCAAACCTAAATCCTATGTTTATTTTCCTATCTCCCTCACCATCCTAGCTATATTCAGTTACAGACAAGCCAAATACGATGTGTGTAGTGCCCTTTGAGCTGAGCGGTGATGATTTCCTCTCTTTTGGAATTTGGATGCTACTCCCACTCAAACGTAAGGTATAACAGAACATGATCATGATCATCACCAGCAATTCTGTTTTTCCCCCTTTCTGACAATAAACTGTTCCATCAGCAACCCTTTACACCAAACACTTCATCCACCATCCACCATTAATTTAACCATTAATTTATGACCAAGTAGTAGGCAGTATTACATCGGACCAAAACCGCCCAAATTTAAAAAAAAAACAAAAACAAAACAAAACAAGAGAGAAACAAAAAAAAACTAATCTTGATTTACTTATGCCAATATACACCAACAACAAATGGAATGCACGTTAGCTCTCGCTCTCGGTCCAACCCAAAGCACTCAACGCAACCTCGACTCAAGGCAAGTCCGTCACCCTTCTCCTTCGTCTCCGGCGACCCAAAAAAAAGGGAAAAAAAACTTGCAGGTCATCACCTCAGTAGACCATGTCGTCGCGGACGACGCTGGCGAGGGGCGGGTGGGCGTAGGGGCCCCTGATCCAGGTGTTGGCGATGAAGCGGTAGGGCGCCTCGGTGAGGTGGATGCCGTCCCAGCTGACGTGCGCGTCGGGGTCCTCGCACGTCGTTGCGCCGGGGAGCCCGCACGACGCGCTCATGTTGTAGTTGTACGGCCCCCCGCCGCCGCAGCACGCCCTCAGTGCTCCCCTCTTGAACCCTGCATCCTTCCCATCTCATGTCAGATCGATCGATTCTTGAATCCACAGGTGCAGTAAATTAACAACTTGTAGTAAGAGGCAATGGCAATTGAACTCTGTTCTGCAAACTGGTGATGGATGCTATGATCTGAACTACTACTGCTGCAATTCTTTGGTTGAGTCACCTGAGATCAGACACTCCAACCAACCTAGTGTTGTGCTTTCAATGAAGGGCTTGATTGTGCAGAGTTAATCAGGGACGAATGATTCTGCATCCATGAGAAGATGTCTGTCCCCAGTAATGGTGGATGGATCGAGCCAAAACAAGGTGACCTGGCCATGGACGCTCACTGCAGCAGATACGCCAACAGCTGTGCCACTGCGCGTACGTGTTGGTAGGTGAACTCACAACGACGATGTTGCTTTGCCCTCTGACACCGCCGTATCTATTCCAAACCCGCCATCACCGCCGGCTGCCGTCCTCTGTCCTGCCTCGCCGACGAGGAGTTCAGGACCATCACCCCCGGTGATCACATGGACAAGACAGCAAAATGACGCGGGCGCTATGAGCACCTAATTCTAAGAAATAAATCCTCATCGGCCCAGCGGCGGTCGCTAGACCGGCGAGGAGAAAATAAGAACGGTTTTGAGAGGGGTGTTTGGTTCGTTGCCGCACTCGACCAGAAAAACATGAAAAGGGAATGTTGTGTGCACGCACAGAGCAATGGGCAGGCACCAACCCGACACGGCCTGTGCCACTGTGCGACTGAGATGTTGGGTACAGTTGTGAGATGTAACCGTCAGATCAGTGGCTGACCACTCTGCACACACAGTACCCCCAACCATCCAGTGCTAGCTCTTGCTGTACTGCAATGGTGCATGACCCTCCTGACCCAACCCTGAAACTACCATTTCTAGCTGGAACAGAGCAGAGCAGAGTTGCAGCAGGGGGACTAGTGTACCAGAGGTAGAAGAAGAAGAAGAAGGTGATGAGAGTGACGTACCGTAGAGGTGGGGGGTGCGGGCGAACTGGATGTAGGGGGTGTAGTAGTCGGCGTAGACGATGCGGGAGTCGGGGCGGCGGCGCTGGAGCTGGTCGAGGGCGATGCGGAGCATGGCGTTGTGGTAGAGGGCGACGCTGTTGTACTTCTTGAGGCAGCCGGTGCGGGGGTCGTACTCGCTCCGGTCGTCGGAGGGGTACATGGTGAGGGTGATCGGGATGCAACCAGCGGGGAGGTTGCCCGGGACGACCACGTGGCGGGCGCCCTCGTCGAGGAGCCGTTCGATGCCGCCGATCATGGACGCCACCACCTTGGGCACCATCGTCTTCACCTTCTCCAGGCTCCACTCCGCCTTCCACGCGAAGCTGTAGTCGTTGCCCCCGAACTCCCCGAACACGAACAGCGCCTTCTCGAAAAACTCCCTGCACTCTGTTCGTTCGTTTTTGCGTTTCCATGGAGGAATTCGAATTAGATCGACGGCGATGGCGGCGGCGGCGGAGGAGGAGAGGGCGACGGCCAAACCTTGCGGGGAGGAGCAGACGGTCTGCTTGACCTCGTCGAACCACTCCAGCTGGACGCTCATGGAGGTGTTGAACGGCGGGATGCTCCACACGTTGTTGTCCTTGAAGTACTTGAGGTCCAGCGCGGTGGCGCCCATCACCGCGAAGTTGGCGCCCTGGCTGAAGTTGGTGCCCTTGTTCGCCGACGGCGGCAGCAGCGGCAGCCCGAACGCCTCAGCTGCAACACCCAACCCACCCACTTAGCCACCCATATCTTCCCATCCGATCGAGACGACGATCATATCATGGCCGGCAACGGCGGGCGCACGTACCGAGGAAGTCGATGACGAGGCGGCCGTTGGAGCAGCGTGCGTACGGCGGCGGGAACTTGGGCATGTTGGGCAGCTTGCCGGAGTTGATGATGACGAAGTTGCCCGTGTCGGAGAACGAGTCGCCGAAGCTGAATATGGCGTTGTAGTACTGCGGCAGCGGCTCCGCTGCCACCGTCGCCGCCATCGCCAGCAACACCAGCCCCACCAGCACCCCCCTCCTCTCCATGCTCACAAAGTTGGCAACAACAACCAGCTCCCAGAAACCCAAGCGTGAAACAAAGAGGAAGAAGAGGTGGACAAGAAGAAGAAGAAGCAATGGGGACAACTAAAAGCATGGGTGCTTAGGGGATTGTTATATAGTAGGGCACATGGATTACTACTTACAAGGTGCTTAGTAATTATGTCCACTAATGGACCCTTAAAAAATTCCTCTCTCTCTACCATCTTTCTCTCTTTGTTTGTGGATGGCCTATGATGGATGGATGGGCTATGGAGGAGTATGGTATGGAAGGGTACATGGAGAATGGAGGTGTGGGAGATTTGTTGTTAAGGTGACCGATGGGAAGCATAGCAAAAGACATGGCACACATGCCTTGCTTGCTTAGTGGTTTTTTTTTTTGGGTCACCTTGGGACAGCTATGACTGACAGAGGGTGTATTTATCTCTCTTGCTAATAACAATAATCTACTAGCCGTTGAGGGGACAAACAAAACTATATCATGACTGTTGGAAAAACATCATATATATTTATGGATAATTTTTCTTCTGCAAAGTTGGATAAATTAGTTTTTGCCTGTTTTCTGTCTCTGTTTTTTCAGTTGTGCAGGGTGGGATCAAAGGGAAGAAGGAATCATGTGTAGTCCTAGTATTACAACAGGGAGAGAAGCATCTCAGGAAAAAAAAAATAAACAGAGGGAGAGAAGGAAGCAGGAGAGGGGCAGCACTAACACTAACATGTGCCCCAGATAGGCGCTGGGGGAAATTATTGAGAGATTTGGCCATCTTCCATCTCATCTTCCCCTATCCCCATCCTAGTTGATCTGATTCATGCCCACAACAACGTATCTCCAGATCGTGTAATCGAGTACTGCTGGCATTGGTATGCAATGCATCACCCTCCTACCATTGACACCTTCCTACCTACCTCTGCGCATCCACAAATTCAAGTCTCTGAATTATTTCTTTCAGATGAACCTGTCTCTGAATATTTATCTGTACAAGTCATCTAACAGTTTTCTGTGTCTCCGAATATCGTTTTTCTGAAGACTACTTGTCACTTTACTGTTGATAATTGTTAGTAGTTAAATTTGTTAGCTGAAGAAAAGGTGGTGTAGTGGATATGTCTCTGAATATTTATCTGTACAAGTCATCTAACAGTTTTCTGTGTCTCTGAATATTGTTTTTCTGAAGACTACTTGTCACTTTACTGTTGATAATTGTTAGTAGTTAAATTTGTTAGCTGAAGAAAAGGTGGTGTAGTGGATATGTCTCTGAATATTTATCTGTACAAGTCATCTAACAGTTTTCTGTGTCTCTGAATATTGTTTTTCTGAAGACTACTTGTCACTTTACTGTTGATAATTGTTAGTAGTTAAATTTGTTAGCTGAAGAAAAGGTGGTGTAGTGGATATGTCTCTGAATATTTATCTGTACAAGTCATCTAACAGTTTTCTGTGTCTCTGAATATTGTTTTTCTGAAGACTACTTGTCACTTTACTGTTGATAATTGTTAGTTAAATTTGTTAGCTGAAGAAAAGGTGGTGTAGTGGATAGGGCCAGGGAGCGTGCCGTGCTCTGTGCCGGGAGATTCCGGTTGGTAGAAGCAGACAAAGCGAGCTGCAAATGCAGTGCAGTGCCACTCAGGGTTAACAGCATTTTTAACTCCTCAACGGCTCAATAACTGCAACCTCTGATGCATGATTTAGATGTGGACGATGTCATAATATTCAGTTAATCTGATGGCAACAATGTTTGTCCGTTGAACCGTTGGTTGGTTGACGAGTAGATGCTGTTGTGATACAGTACCAGCAGTAATTTAATTTACTCTTTTGTATGCATTGGATTATAGTGCTGGCGATAGCGGTGATTGTGCGGCACTATCACTTAAAAAAGATGACTAGTGATAAAATGAAGGAAAATGATATAAGGCAGTAGTACATACTAGTATTCACCTAAAGGAAGCAAAGGTACTGATGACTAGTGACCTTATTTTATATTTGTGGATGCAAGTAATGATCAAAACTAGAAAATTGGTTCGGTGGCTCTCAAGGATGTACCAGTATGAACTAGAGTGAAAAGAAAAATCCACTACAGAGGCTAATAAAGTGGGTCCATAAAACCACTAATTAGTGACAACTTTTCAGATTGCACGACCGTTATTGAGTCATTTTGTGGGACATATTCAATGTAAATTGTAAAACAAACAATATACTGAATAAAATCTTATGAATATCACTCCACCTTAGATTCCGTTTCATCGTCCGCAAACTGCAGAACTGAAAATTAACCACCAATAAACCCAGTCTAATTAATGAGTCAAACGGACGAATTAGACTGACACAGTGACACGTACTCGATGGAAGGGACTAATCCCCAACAAATATAAAATCAGCAGAGACAGTACCACACCGACATAATTAGCCGTCTCCGTTGGTTTTACTACTTTTCTTGCCCTCGTCTCCAGACGCCCCAGCAATTCTTAACAAGTTTCCAAGGGCAATCGCATGGACTTTCCTCAGAATCCCCATCTGATTTCGAGCCCCAAAGCTCTTGATTTCCACAGCCACATTGATCATTTCACGCATTCCGTGGCGCAATTAAGAACTGATCTACTGTTTCCTTATCTGAGATTAAGTATTGATCCTGCATCGATCAGACAAATCGAGAGCTAGTTAAGTACAGTTTAATGTTTAGATTAATCAACTATGGTGACGGATTGCTCCTGATAGGGCAGCAGGGCGGTTTGTAAGAATCAGCAGTTCTTTTGGACAATTCCGAGCAAATGCGTATTTTGGCGTCACTTTTTTGTTTTTCGAGTCAATAAGATAGTATATATCATTTTGGCTAGAATATTTGAGTGGTCGAAAAGAAATTTTATTTTATTCTCTCAAATTATTTCATCATCTTAACCCTATAAATTATTTTCTTGGGCTCATTTTACGTCCCCAAACTATTAAAAAGGATTAACCTAATTTATTCTCTAACGGTATTTTTTTCTCTCTATATAAGTCTATTGTACACTAAAATTAGTAGGATGATGATATATATATTACAACTTATGTCTCAATATTTTTTAAAATTTTTTATTACTGTTTACATAGGTTGAAAGCACCTAATAGTGATTTAAACATCAAAATTTTAAAGTTCAAGCAAATAGCCATAAAAAATTAAAAATATTTTTAAACTTTTATAATGGTACTATCTTCCGTCCCAAAAGGACTTTATTTTTACATATCTCACATATACTAATACAAAGATAAAAGGACTAGACCGTTCCCCACTTAGCAAATTCCAATGCAATTATTCTCCACCTTAACAATCCCCCAATGCATTTATTTTTTATTTTTGTAAACATCAATACATTAATTGCTCCAAAGATGAAGCCTTTGTGGTATAATGAGATGCACAAAAAATAAAGTTATTTTAGGCAGAGGAAATATCATATATATACAAAATTGCAGTCTAAAATATAGCTTAGAATTATATAAAGAGAAAAAAAAGAAATATTATTAGAGAGTTAAGTGAATCATTTTTAATAGCTTAGGAGTAAAATAAAAAAATAGTTTCTCTTGAGATATCATAAATTACTGTTCTTGTTGCTTATTCAAAGAATCTAAGAGCAACTCTAAAAACCTCTCTATTTAGCTTGTCAAGCCAGAAATTAATAAGTTTATATAAAAAAAACTCTCTAAAAATCTTATCTTACTTACCTATCTATTTGTTGGCCAAAAGTCTTTCCTGACTGACCAAATATGGCCAGCCAAATCCCCTAGCCATACGTGGGACCTACAGCCGAAAAAAAATCGCTGAAGCCTCCAAGACGACGCCCATCTCGCTCACACACGCCGGGGGATTAGCTTCCACGGCCGCCGCCAGCCCTTGCTGCTGCTGCCCCCCGCGCCTGTCTGCCGCTGGCCCTGCGCCCGCCTGCCGCCGGACCCCGTGGCCCTCGCTCTCGCCGAGCCTGCCGCCGCCGGCCCCCGCGCTCGCCGCCTTCGTCCCCCACGCCCGCCGCCGCCGGCCCCCGCGCCCCCTCGACAGCCGTCCCCTCCGGCCCTCGCGCACGCCGCAGCCGCCGCCGCCGGCCCCCGCGCACGCTGTCACTGGCCCCCACGCCCGCCCTCACCCCCCGCGCTCTGCTTCCTCCCGGCTGGCCGTAGGGATCTAGAGAGGGAGAAATACAGAGGCTTTTAGAGTGTAAAAAAAATTTGGCTTGTAGCCAAATAATTAAATAGTAAACAAAAAATAGAGAGGTTTTTAGAGTTGCTCTAACTCAAACATCATTTAGAGTCAAAATGATGACCATGACTGTTTACTACTCTCACTGCTGGCTTAAGTTCTCTTTTACCAGAGGGTGGTATTAATTTTATGGATCAGAGTTTTTGGATGTATGAATATTTTACCGGAAACGACATATAGCAAAGTTTGTTGACCTGCACAGGGTTTCGATACATCATCTGGTACAATTTGATTGTACCTGAATTTGATTTTATTGTTTCCAGTTTAGTAACTATACGTACACTATCAGGAGGAATTACAGATTAGTACTCAACAAGTTCGGAAACCCACTGTACCTCGCTAGGTACTTTTGCTTTTATTAATTTCACCTATTCAAACAGCATATTTCAGGCATCATTTGCAATTAAAAACTGAACATGGCTGTTTATCTTTCACTGTATGCTTTAGATTCTATCACCAGAGGGATCGCCTTTTCATTAACGTTACGGATCGGAGCATCTGGATGGGTGAATACTATACCAGCAATGACATTGTGAGGTTTGTTGACCTGCACTAGGTTAACTTGGATTATTTATGTTATACATATGTACCTTGTTGACTTACATGGCCGAGATGTAGTACAACCTCTTCACTGCTTCTGAATCTGATGAATTTGAACCTTACGGGAACTTTCATTTGAGTCTTTCTCTCTCTTCTAATTCTTATTTTTTTTTTCAACGGTCCATTTAAACAGTAATTTCTGTATTTTTCTATGTTTTCAATCATTTGTTTTACACTTATATTTCTATCAAAATCTTACTTTTTTTTTCTATTCATATGTTTTCTCAATTCTGTGTTTTAAAGGAGTCTTGTACGTATCATACATCTTATTGTATTTTTTTTTTTATGTTTCTCATTATTGACATATCCTAACCCGGTTTATTTCAGTGAACCACGGAATTCCAATTCTACGAGACATATTTCAAGTCTGTCATTAAGATACCAATTCCGTAAGAATTTCACAATAAACCAAGCTTTAAATAGATCCACCATATGTCTATACTCCTATATTCCGAATGGAGCTTCACATTTCTCGCATGCCACTGGTTGGTTCACTCTATGCCAATAGACACATAATTAGAAAGAAAAATAAGGCCATAGGTTTGTGCATGCACAGGACCAGCAAGAAAACGACACTGTAAGGAGCAACAAACATGCGTGTTAGGTAGCTGATGAGTCACTGCTCTGCAGTGCCTTGATGTATACAAACATCAAGAAGCCATACATGTGTGCATCCCAATTGGTGAGAATTCTCAACTGCTACCATTTTCAGATTTTCTTTTACCTCTTGCTTGCTACTCCATCCGGACCAAAATATATATACCTATAGTTTTAAATTTTATTTAAAATATAACTACTTAGAATATGTTTTTACTCCATTACTCTCTCTGTCCTATAAAAAACCAATTCCTAAAATCCCAAAAAAGAATTAAAGAGAAGAAGAAATACAATAATGCGCTTTATTAATAGTTTAGTAATATTGGTGGATGGGTTGGTAAGGATAATGAAGGAATAAAATTTTTTAATTTGTAGATTGAGTATATTTAAGAAGGAAGAAATTGATTTATTTTAGGACAACCTTTGAACTATAGGAGTTATCTTATTTTGAGACGGAGGGAGGGAGTATTTCTCATGTTATTCTTAGCTCTCAAGATCCATATTTCACTTATACTATTTTTAATTTTTATCATCTCACCATCTATTAATAAGAGTATTTTAAATCTTTTTATTCTGATCCTTAGATCTCGGAGACACTCCTAACCAGTTATATTTTTGGAAGGAGCGAGTACAATCTCTGAGATGCATTGGGCCATATGTTGGACACTGAACTGCATGTGCCGTAGGTTTGGTTTCCGTTCGCATGCAGAGCTGCTACATGCATGCATGTTTGGCTAGCTGCCTGCCCCACTGCCCATGCACTGACGGAGTGGGCTACCTGCAAGTTGGTTAATTTCCAACCGTTTTGTTTGCAGGCTCAGAGGTTGCTGTCACTCTAACTGCTTATTGATGATTATAATTGTTATCTTCCAGCTTGCTAGCTGCATGGGAATTTCATCTCTAGAAAACATAGATAATTCTTCATTTGTTTCAATTGGAAAATTTTAATAATGATTTTGTGTTATTTGAGAATTTTTTGTCCGGTTACATAACTAATGAATTGTTTAAGGTCTAGTAAAGCTATTCTCATCAACAATTCTTCTCGTTGGAGCTTGCTCTAAAGGAATTAAAGATGAATCCAAAACTATAGGATTTGGTTTAAATTTGAACTGTGTATATAAAATTTTCATTTATGTCTCCTCATCCAAACATCCCTAGACATTTAAGAAATTGGAGAATAGATACAAAAGAAAGAGAAGATCATTCTATCTGACAAGTCAAAGGTCAATTTTCCGGCAGACAGGCGAGAAGTTTACATACCTTATGCATTTCTCAATGAAAAATGGAAGGTAAATTAAATAAACCCAATTATTCTCGTCGATAAAGTACATTATTATGCGAGACTTCTACTGGTGGATCAAGCTTTCGTGATAACACGATTCCCCATGGGTAGAGAGTTAGTTGAAGTACTATAGACATAGCAAAAGACATACTAGTTGGCAGTGGTTCAAGTTGGGATGAAATGGCATCAACTACTGTAGTTTCTATTGAGAGGCAGGGTTCGGTTCCGCTTCTATTTTTTTCTTATTCTCTCGTTTTTTAAGTACGTTGTCCGAGCTGCTAAACGGTATGTTTTTTTTAAAAATTATATATGAAAGCATCTCTAAAATATCAAATAGATCTATTTTTTAAGTTTTTAATAATTAATACTTAATTAATCACGTGCTAATGATATTTTTCGTTTCTGTCTCAAACGCCACCTAAGCTGTCAAGTGTCAACATGATTGCTCTATATCTTTTTTTTCCCCTCAAAATATACTGTTGTAGCTTCAAGATTCACTTCACCCAATTATAGAAGAAAAAAAAAGCTAGCAAAGTTATCTAGCCACTTACACAATTACATTAGAGTAAGAGAAATGCATAGGTCAATTTTTTTAGCGTCATCTTTTGGAGGTTGCTTGGCCAATCAATCATTTTACAGTTTCTCCCCTTCCTCTAATAAAATCATAGCAACTAGAACTTAGCAAAGTTGATGTCGATGCAGCTAAGGATCGATGATCTCGTCATGGATGCGGGCGTGCATTGCAATCAAGTGCACCCCATTGGCCATTCGTAAAGCGGGCAACCTTGGAAAGTAGGCAAGGCATGATTCTTCCTTGTGGTGAAGCAAACTGAGCTACAACCAACACAGCCTTTCATGCATCTGGTACATGGGTTTGGCAGGATGGGGAAACACCTAGTGACACACACAGCTTCTTTCTCACAAGCTGATCGATTCTTGGAAAGGGCAAGGAGTTGTGCCAGAAATTTTTGCTTAGGCTGATAGCTATAGCACGTGTTTGTGCATCCAAAGCTTTGAAGTACAGAATGAATTCATTTTTGTCTCATATAATCGACCAAACCATGCGTAACATCTTGAGTTTTTTTTTAATCACAGTACAAATGCATAGGCTCATATAAGCATGTGCATACTTATTCCTATGAACACGCATACGTATAACCTATCTCTGTGAACACCTTTAAAAGACTGAACCGGCATATCTTGAGATTAAGAAAGTCACTGCAGACGCCTCTCGATGGATACCTCGTCTACCAATAAAAGAATAATTAGTTATAAATACGAGCATTTTGAATTAGGGTAGGTAAAGTCATACTCATGATCCTTACTGTAGCTGATTTTGAATTTTGGAATTTGTCCCGGCAAAAAAAGATTTTTGGAATTTGATTTTATAATTAGTTTTAGTAGTTTCCTTTATCACTCGTTTCCCAGCAAGACAAGTAAAAAAAACTACATCTAAAATTATTCTTAAAATCAAACATTAAAATTCAAAATCGCTTCAGATTATAATCCAATGCACAATCAAAGGATAGTTACTTAATGCAGCTTTATTTTGAGAATTAACATACTCCCTCCATTTCCTAGTATCTCTATATTTTCTTGGGCGTATATATTTCCTTCAAAATATTTGTTACTATGCAGATCACGACATGGCTATTGCAAAACTTTTACTCACCGCTTCTTATTAAATGCTTCAAAAGAGATAAGTTGTGTTATGCATTGAGGCATGCATCCATGTTCATTCCTCATTAATTTTCTTAATACTTTGTGTTTTGCTGATCCACATGTATGGTGAACTATAGGCAGATTATGTGAAAAGGAGATAATATCTATTTTTATATATTTCCTCAGGCTTTATGTTTTCTTATTCTTATAACTATAGCACTCCCAGGCGGATGCGGATGCGGATGCAGTCCTGCAGCCAATGGCATCCGCGAGAACAATCAATCTCGGAGCAGCTAGCTGCAGACAAGAATAATTCACAGAAGATCTATCCGCGGAGCGCACCCTTTCGGCGCCAAAAAGGCTACAGCACAAAAGTTGCAACGGCAGGCAAACGAACCATACTGCAAATTTTTTTTATTTGTGTTGCCCATTGTGGTGGTAGTGGACAGTGTAATGAATTTCTGCTTGAAAAATGTATGAACTAGAAAGGTATTATTTTAAAAGGGATTTTTTAAGACTAAAAGGAACATTGAATTGGAGATTCGGGAGATACTGATGGATCCAACTCTAGAGGGAAATTATGCTATGTGTACACAAACAAAATTTAGGGTATTTAGGCTAAAAAATCTGTTTAAGAGCATGGCCGACGCATGCCTAAAATCTATCTCTAAAATTCTCTTTTTTGAGATCTCCAATCAGATTTGTAGGATGGAATAGGTTCTTTTTAACAAATAACTAAAAATTGACTTTCTGCAAGAAAAAGTAAGCCCACCCAAAACAATAGAAACAAGAATGCATCACGCTCTCCACTTTCTGTGCGGTAGATTGGGAGCTCGATCCCTCCCCGACTCGTGGAGAGTGAGTTCTCTGGGGTTGGGGACTCCAATTTTAGGCACTTATTTAGGATGACCATTGGAGCCTAATTTTTACCTGAAGACATAAAATTTTAGAATTGGGATCCATATTAGATATGGGTTGGCCATGCTCTAAAAACAATAGGGTTTATTAAGAATCTAATATCCAAATAAACCCTAGAGGAAACGGTAAGGAGTAGGCCGTTACGGGTATGAAGGAATGGTGGCTATTGGATTCCCTTTCTAAAAAACTATTCCTACATTACAAGACTACAAACATGAGACATCACGAGATTGAAAGCTTTAAAATGTATAGGTTTACCAGCAAGAGTCGAAACAAACAGGCCCTACAAGAAATAAGAGCATTCCTATTTGACCCCTATCCTACTTTTGTGGGGTGAGAGCGTAAAATAGCATTCATGCTGGCCCTATTCCTCATTTATGGATGAGGGGCCTCTTATTTTTCTTCCCCTGCCCCTCACATATAGGCAGGGTTTATATTTTCGACAAAAACTGATCAAAAATCGTGAAATTTTGAGGTTTCAACATGGGACAAAAGTAGATTCTGAGTGAAATTTGAATGGTTTTGAGAATTCAAATTTGAAACAGTAAAGTTCGACCAAAATTTGACCAAAAATGTCATGCCGCTAGGGGTCGAAATCCATTACTCAATCAAAAAGGTAAACCCTGTATGTAGAAGGCCCTTATCCTTCTCCCTACTCTCTCTTTCCACATTCCTAACATATGGGATGGATAAGTGGGGCCTATGATATATAAAATGGTGTGAAGTAGAGAAAATTAAGGGATCAATTGGAGTGCGCTAAGAAGTAGGAGGCGGAATTTGGACGATGATCCTTCTGTTTGAATGAGTAGGAGGTAAAAAATAGGAGCTCGGTTGGAATTTGGATGAGGCTTGGCATTACATTTTTTTTAAGAAGTTTGAACTCCCTTTCTAAAAAAGCTGCATCTCATTTTGAATTTTAGAATCTGATTTAAAATTATTTTTAGACAGCTCCCTTTCCATCTTTCATTGGCCAGCCTTATTGTCATGATGGATGGATGAGAAGATTACTAAAAAAACCTTATCTATAATTATTCTTAAAAACATATTTCAAATTTTAGCTCTCTAGAAAAAGTAGTGCCAAGCAGGGCCATAACTAATCACACCTCATAGCTCAAAGGAAGCTACAGAAGCCACCTTGCGAAGTACTCCTAGTGTCATACTCAGACAGATACAGTGGTGCACCACATGCAACACAGCATGCAAGGATTCGATTTTCCATCCATTGAGTAGGCGAGTAGCAGCTACCTACATCTTGGTGCGGTCCCTGTATGCATGTCTGCATACATCCAAAATCAATTAGATTTTGCCAGGTTGTTATTGCAGCTGGAGTACTGTTGCTCGGCTATATACGAGTTGGACGTAGGTCAACCCGGAACAATGCAATCACTCAAAATCTTTTAGCCATATATACCATATATCATGTAGTAGTTTATGTCATCCCAACACGGCAACACCGTCGTCAAAATTTGTAATATCCCAGAGCTGGATGTAATTCATGCACGTCTCCAGCTGGCTAGCTTCTCTGTAACGAGGTACTAGTTCGGTGTAGACGTGTAGTTGCCAATTAAGAGAAGTTGTTGCGTAGGCTCATACTGTACCAGCTGATTTGTACTCCTTTTTATTTTTTAATAAATAACGTCGTTTATTTTTAACATGATATTTAATTATTCTTCTTATTTAAAAAATTTATATAAATATTTATTTTAACTTGTTTTTATCATTAAATGAACATTAAGCGTGATTTATATTTTTACATATTTATACGAATTTTTAAATAAGACGAGTTGTTAAATATTATATAAAAAGTTAACGGTGCCATCTTTTTAAAATAGAAGAAGCATATATATATATATGTGTGTGTGTGGGGTTGAAGATTAATTATAGTTAGGAATTGGACGATCTTACGAGAAACAAACAATGCCGTGCGGCCACGCCTACGCGGTCGAGTGGTTGGCAGCTCGCTCGGCTTCGAAACTGCATGCCGGCCTAGCACAAGTGCAGAGCATGCAGAGAAGCACGAAATCGATATCTTGCAATCTGCAGCTGCTGAGAGACTAGAGACAGGGACGGGCCAGCAGCCACACCTGCACAGGCAGCTAACCGCTAGTGTAGTAGCCTAGCACACGGATTTGTTAATTTGGGGTCCGTTTGGTACCGTTCTAATTTTAAGATTTTTGTCTCATGGAACTAGAGCTGTGTCAAACACTTGTGACAACCTCGATAATATAGAGTAGAGCTACCGTTCCGTTCCTAAAAATTACATATAAGAGTGAGCGATATTCTCGTCGCTGCTTAGATCCGCTCTGTCTTCGAAGCAGTAACTGTACTAAACGAGAGCCCTTGTTTGTGTGGTAGCCAGCTCCAGCTATGGAGAAAGACCGCGACGTGCAGCCAGGGATGAAATATTCACAAACAGCACAAGGTAAATCGGTCACTTTAAAATTATTATATAGGAAGGTCTATTTGGTATCTCTGAAAATGATTCTTGATTGATCGAGAATCAACCATAATTATCAATTTAATTATTTACTTATGATTTAAAAATAAATAAATTATATATATATGTCTAGAATCGAAAAAACACCAGTTTTAAAAACGATGCTCCGGCGGCGTAAATTTCCGTCACTGTTTTTATCCCTCCAGCGCGCGGGCGCGGTTATATTATCCGGCCGGTTCTCGCAGCTGGACCGGACTGGATCACTGGACCGACGTGGACTAGCTCGTGGTGGGCGCGCACGCGGGGCGGAGCGAGATGCCCGGTCCGATCGCAGTGGGGAGGCCGTCGCCCGTCACCGCTGCGCCTTCCACGATGCGAGTCAGTCACAATGGAAAACCGAACGACCGTGTTTTTTTTTTCTGTGCGCCAAGATGGAGAGGAGATCCCAGATTTCGTCGTCCGTTTCCGCGATATTGGCCTACAGCGCACACGCACGCGCGCACATTTTGCTACTGCCGCGGCACATGCATGGCCGGCCGCGGCGCGGCGCGCGGTTACCTATCGTTATCCGTCCGGTTCGTTCGCGCGGGCCGGCAGGCTAGTTAGCGGCGGAGCGCGAAAACGAACGGGGCGGAGCGGAAGACGACGACCTCCTCGTTGCGGCAGCGCGCGCGTGGCCCTGGCTGATCCGTCGTGCGCGCGTGCACTGACCACCGGAGATTTCCACCACTTTTGGTTGGGGTTAAGCTGCACAAATGTGGGTGTCCCCGCGCGCGCATTCATCTACGGATGCTACACGGGAAAGAGGAAAACCACACTGTTTTGCCCTGCGCATGTGATGGGTCACGTACACATTTTTGTCGTCCGTATTGTTTCACCGTATGTGCTCTACATGGATCAATCAGAGACCTTTTTCACGGTTCCTAAAGAAAGTACTGAGAGATGCTATATTTCTATACTATAAAATAGGTTAGTGACGGTGAAATTACTAACTCTCTATTTTTGTAGAAAGAAAAAAATAACAATATAAGATTAGAGTTTTGTATGTCAATCACTCCACCATCAACTTCCTATATTTTATGAGAAAGAAATATGACAGCGTAGAATCAGAGGCCCACATATCAGTAACATATATATATATATAAAGAGATAATATATACATAAAGTTACAGTAATAACAAATTAATTATACTTTTTTAATTAAAATCTACTTGTAACGCACAAATAATATGTTAATCTATATCTATATTAATTGAGCACTTTCTACTAGCTCCTACGTTAAAAAAAAATCTGGCCATTTGAATCATATGATCACTACCATCGCATTCACTCAGCATTCGCGTACAAAGGAGAAGGCACAGATATGTTAATCATCTTCTTTTCCCTTTCTGTTATACAACTTGGTTGCAGTTTGACTTTTCTTTATTGATTTGCCTCGTTAAATTCTTCCACTGTTGTCGTATTAGCTATCCATCCAAAGCATTCTTTAGCTGTACTGTGAGAACATGAGTAAAGATTGCTTTTTCATAGTACGGCTAGGTGTTTACTATAATTACTCGAGCAACAGACAGGCAAAATTTTTCCTTAGTATCTCTTTGGTTATAGAGCGTAGAGTTACAGAAGACTATAACTATCTATTTGTAGTAACTAGGCTCCCTAAAAATTAGGATAAATAAAAATGATATAGCCTTCCGGTGGCCAAGGAGTTAAGCTGTAAAGATTTAGAGTAAAACTTAAAAGTCCATCCCATGTAAAATATAAAATAACTGATGCTTAGACAAAAATAATCAATTGCAATTGAATAGATTAAAACAAGAAACAATATAAAACAATTGAAATTCTGAATTGAATAGATTAAAATAAGAGCGCATGTTATATACAACTCAACTATTACAATTTCAAAATTCATAATTTAAGAATTATAAATTTAGAAATTCATAATTATTAAATTTAAAAACAATAAATTTTGACTCAATCAACAACGATTGCAACTTAATACTTATTAATTCTAATTGTGAACATCATAACTATTAAATCATGGAATTGCTATGATTGAGATTACATGTTTTTCAATTACTAATTTTGAATTTAGACCTGTTAATAGAACTAATTGTATAGTTCTTAAATACTTGCAAACAAGGTACGATACACTTATATACCATGGACACTCTGTTTTTAGTTTTTTTTCCCCAAAAGTTAGCAATTTGTAAGTACGGAATTAATAAATATAAAGTTATTCCTACCTTAAACTCTGAATTAAGTATTCTGTTAATTATATTCCGAAGTTAGGAGTTAATAATTAGCAAGTAATTAACTATTGTTGTAAACTCCTTTTTTTAATCAAGTCATTATTACATAGAAAATAGCCAATATTTATGATGTTAATAATTACCGTGTAATATATGGGTTGGCGACTAGGTTATATAAATAAACTTTGGTATTGTGTCCGATGTCTTGGTGTGAAGAAGTTAAAATATCTTGCGTGCCTGTACTCATCAGTGACATGTACGTATGGCTACGACGGGTTGAGCTCTTCCAAAAATTTCAGTTAGGGGTTTGGATCAATCTGGTCTCATTACTGATCTGAATGCTCGGTTCTGATGGATGGAACCAGCTGCTTGCGTAATTGCGTATCACTGTTACCAATCCGAGGATAACACGGGAAGGACAGGGCAGAGATTAACACTGTAGGGTGTCAGTGTGTCGACACCTCGACAAACATATACAGACACCACGAGATTCGCAAAAGCGCAGGACAAAAATCTCGATGGGCAATACAGTTATACGTACAGTGTACGTACGTACCCAGCTAATTAAGCCAAGGACCAGTGGCACGTGCCGGTCGATCTCAATTTCAGCTTAATTAGTGATGGCAGATTAATTTCGAATCTCAATTAGTGCCACCACGATGCAGTTGCTTTCTGGGACATGAATTAGTTAAAATTACTGATGTGTGTATATATTAATTAGGATGTGTTATGTCTGCATTTGTCGATCTCACTTAATTAGCTCGAAGTACTTCATCGTGCCATGCTGGATATACAGTATATATACTGTGTGTATGTACACGACAGATCTACAAACTTCATGATCCTGCAGGCTCACGAGAGTTGGTAGACTGGTTAATACTTAGTGATCAATGTTAATTAATTCCAGTTTTCTAGATGCAAGGTTGAGACTGAATGTTAAGTTAGAGCAGCTGAAGGCCCCAATGTAGAAGATCTACGGTACAGTGAATTAAGAATGGATATCAACCGTTACATGGTAGATGGCTGGCTTAGATGACTTGATACAGCATCAGCGCTGTGGCATACCGTTAGTCAGTAATACTTATATTTTAGAACAGAGATAATGTATATTTTAATATGTATATTGTATAGTGGAATTGATCATTATTGCTAAATGAATTTTCTAGAGGAGTGAGCATGAAAAACACTGTTATAGACCCATTTCTCTTGTAGCTGTATTGTTCCTCCACATTACAACAGAGGATCTGGGTCTATTCCCACTGTACACGTGTGAAATTCTGTACTGATAAGTCCGACCTAATTAATTAGCAGCAGTAACTAATGTCTATGTTCTGATCATGTACTTTCAGATTCTCATATGTAGGCTAACATGTACAGCCAGCTTAGCCAAACATTTTGTATTGCAAATTGCTTCTGAATCAAATAGTACTATGGAAGCATCGAAGACGAATCTCGTGCTGATAATCTAATCAATCATATATATGTGGTATATCGATCATCTATGTGCATCGATGGAATAACAAAAGCTGTGCTTGTAGAGAGGAATGCAGGTGTTTAGAGCCCCAAGAAATTCTCCACTGTCTCCGGCGCGAAATTAGCGGCCGAGATCGTGGCAGGGGCGACATGGTAAACGGCTCGATGGATCTCGTAACTATAGCTAGGCCGGCTTCCATGTCCAATTATTGAGATATATATTCCTGCATTGCATGATGCATTGATCCTGTGTTGTTCCTGATCTCGAATTCTCGATCCATCATGCATGTGATCTTTTTTATGATTAGAAGAAGAGATCAGATGAGGAAGAATCTGATGAGGCAGTGCAGTGAGTCGATGGCATGTAATGGAAGCAGAAGTAGTTCGTTAGACTTCCTGCATCGCACATCTTCTTTTGACTGATATTTCAGGAAGGTTCTTTCAGGGGAGTGAATACGTAGTATTTTGATTTTAACAAGAAAAATCTGAAATGCAGCATGAGACTAAAATACCGAAAATATTCAATGGCATAGGGACATCAAAATTCCTAATGTCCTATGTGTGTATATATAGGGTTAATTAGATCCATATCATTACAACTTTCACGGTTTCAAAATCTACCACTACTATTTACATAATTAGAACCATGCCACTGCAATACTCCCAAATGGAATCCATGCGTCACTAGATGCCTGAGACCCATTTTAAATCGTTTTATGTCCACTATATTTTCGTATGGACCAAAAAAAACCCTGCTCTCTTGCTTTAACACCTGCCCCAAATCCCCTAACCAACCCTAGCCTAATGAGAGCAGCGGTGGTGGCGGTGGGACCAGAGCGAGCGAAATCAATAGGGGAGCAAGCGGCAGCGGCGGCGGCGAGGTCAGGGCCAGGCCTCTGTGGATCCAGCAGCGGTGAGGTCAGGGACGATGGGTCCGGCAGCAACGACACGTAGACCAGTGGCAGTGACAAGCTCCGCGAGCTCGGCCCTATCATCGGCGGCGGGAAGGCAGCGCTGAAGATGCAGGGGGCAATGACGACGAGGGCAACGGAGGGGATGGATGGCAGCTGCTGGTGGTTGGCCGGCTCGGGTGGTGGTCATGGACGGCAACCCGTCGCCGGCTCCTCCACTGCCCAATATTTTTCCCTTTTTCTTTTTTTCCTCTCTGTAAATTTTTCCCCAAATTTAACTTTTTTTTTAGATTTGAAATGTTGATTGGATCTGAAATGAAGCATGTCCATATGAATCTGAAGCATTCTGAATTGCAGGACGAAGGATGGTGTTGTGTTAGGCAGTGCTTGAGTTAGGAGCAGGGGTTTTTGGTCTATAAAAAAAACAGTAGACAAAAAAAGATTTAAAATGGGTCTCAGACGTCTAGCATGGCATTGATCCAATATGAGAGTATTGTAGTGATATGGTTCCAATTATGTAAACAGTAGTGGTAGATTTTAAAACCGTAAAAGTTATAATGGTATGGATCTAATTAACCCATATATATAATATATATAATTCATCCCTGATCCTAAATTTCTTTGTTGTATCGATATTTCTTATCATTGGATAGTTGATCCCAGGTGCTAGGCGAATCATAGTCTTTTATTTGGCAAAGCCATAACTTTTAATTATTTGTACCTTTTCGATGCGTGCTCTACAAAGCTAAGGTGACTAGACACAATGTAAATCCACCTTTCATCAATCTCATGTTTAGTAATTTATCATATAAATTAATGAGTTGCATACACCAAGCAATTCAACCCAAATGTTTTAATCTGATGATGAGGGTGAACAAATAACCTAAGGTGACTAGCTCATTAGGCATGTTAATTGAATAGCAAATCTGAATTGTCGAAATGCCGTGAAAAGTTACAAAGAAAGTAACTAAATTGATTATATTTGTGCTTTAGTTTGTTATTTATTATCTTTGTTACATACGCCTTAACAAGTTACCATCCCAATAGTTCAGGATGTTTCTACACTGACTGTCAACAAAAAATAGAGAAATTATATCCTCCAGCTGATACACATATCTTTGTGAAGTCAAAGAATCAACTTGTGGTGAACATGTGGGTGATACACTAATATACTCCTCTAGTTTAATAAATGCGCTGTTGACTTTTGGGACCATAATGATTTTGAACCATTTATCTTATTTAAAAAAATTAAAATTGTTGTGACTTGGTTTATCATTAAAAGAAGCTTTAGGCATGACTTATTTTTTGCGTATTACACTAATTTTAAATAAGATAAATGGTTAACATTACGACAAAAGTCAACGCATATTATTAAAAACGAAGGTAGTACTTATCTTAGTACAAATGTACACACGGTCTGCTTATAGATATTTGAGACACATATTGGACATAGGTATATGTACAGTCTCCAATATGTAGCATATATAGTTGAACACTTCATTATGAATGTTCTTATTCAAAATTTTAAACCATTGTAGTAATGAAATTTTCTTGATAAAATTATGGTGCCACAATTTGTATCACCAATAATCTTAATAAAATTTTTACTTCCCTCCGTCCCAAACCATAAGCATTTTTAGCTTTTTTGGGATTAAGGATGAATGGAAAAGACCATAATGTCCCCTGCTGGGTAAGATTGGGTAAAAAATTAAATGAGACCTAGTTAGTGAGGGGGAAATAGTACCATTGAAATAACTATATTTTGGAATAAAATTTTGATCACTTAAGTAGCTATATTCTGGAGGAGGGAATATGTTAGTGGTCTATGGAGCTTAAAACACCATCATGAATCAAACTCTGGATGAGAATAGAAGGGATGACATTCCTCAAGTATCTCAATTGGAAAATGAGGCTTAATAGTTGACTTTACTGAAAAAAAGGTTAAGGAGAAGCATTTCCAAATGGAACATAACAAAGCTCCGGGTCCTCATGGATTTCCAACTGAATTCTACCAATTTTTTTGGAAGGTTATCAAATCCGATCTCATGGACCATAAGGGAACTTTTCTTTACATTCGCTAAATTTTGGTTCTATTATACTATTGCCTATGTGTAAGGAGGCTATCAAGATTCAACAATATATACCAATTTGCTTGTTAAATGTAGGTTTTAAAATTTTTAGCAAGGTTGCAACTAATAGAATAGTGAGAATATCACAGAAAGTCATAAGCCCAACACAAACGGCTTTTATACCGGGAAGGAATATTAAGGAAAGGGTGGTTATTTTACATGAAACTATTCATGAGATGCATAAGAAGAAACATAATAGGATCATTTTTAAGATAGATTTTAAAAAGGCATATGATAAGGTTAAATGATCTTTTATACAAAAAAAACCTTACGAATGAAAAGCATTTCACATAAATAGTGTGAATGGATAGCTTCTTTCATCCAAGGGGGTCATGTTGGTATTAAAGCAAATGATCAGATTGGTCCTAATTTTTAGAAAAAAAAGGCTTGAGGCAGGGGGACCTGTTATCTCTAATCCAATTTAATATAGTGGTAGATATGCTAGTTGTCCTAATAAAACGTGCAAAGGAAGATGGTTAAATATTTGGTGTAGTGCCGCATCTTGTTGATGATTGCTTGTTTATTTTGCAATATGTAGATGACACATTAATCTCTATGGATCATGATTTGGAGAAAACTAAGAAGATGAAGTTGTTACTTACTGTGTTCAAGAAACTTTCTGGACTTAAAATCAATTTCCATAAGAGTAAACTTTTTCATTTTGGCCAGGCTAAAAGAGTGTGAAGAACAGTATTCTCATTTGTTTGGGTATTGATTAGGAACATTTCCTATTAGATATCTTGGTATTCTAATGCACTTTACGAAGCTAAGTAATAAGGATTGAAAATCTATTGAGGAAAGGATTGAAAAAAAAGCTAAGTAGTTGGAAAGGCAAACATATGTTGGTAGGAGGAAGATTAGTTTTGATTAACATTGTATTAACAAGTTTAGCCATGTTTATGGTTTTGTTTTTTCAAATTTCTTAAGAAATCCTTTTAAAAAATTGACTACTATAGATCCAGTTTTTTTTTTTGGCAAAGTGATTATCATAGGAAGAAATATAGACTGACAAGATAGGATATTATATCCCAACCTAAGGAATAGGGTGGTCTTGGTATTCATTAGAGGTTCAGAACCAATGTCTTCTAAGTAAATGGCCTTTTAAATTGATAAGTGAGGATGGGGTTTGGCAAGACTTACTTAGACGAAAATATCTAAGGAATCAGATAATAACCGAAGTGATGAGAAAACTACGTGATTCTCATTTTTGGTCAGGTCTTATGAAAGTTAAAGACAAGCTTTTGAGTTTGGGTTTGTTCATAGTTAGTGATGGGAGTCAAGTTAGATTCTGGGAAGATAAATGGATTGGAAACTCTTCCTTTAAGGAGCAGTACCCATCTCTATATAATATTGTTCGCAGGAAGAATGCATCAGTTGCAAGTGTTATGAGTTTTGTCCCACTTAGTGTTTCTTTTCGAAGAACTTTAGTAGGGCAAAACCTCATTAGTTGGCAAAATATGGTTGCTAAAATTATGCATATTCATTTGAATAATGATAAGGATATGTTTAGATGGAATCTTAATCAGAGTGGCCAATTTTTAGTTAGTTCGGTATACTTAGGTTTGATTAATAATGGATACATAGAGAGAAATAAATTGTTGTGAAAATTGAAGTTGCCCCTTAAAATTAAGATGTTTGTGTGGTATCTGTTTAAATGGGTAATTTTAACTAAAGATAACTTAACAAGAAGGAATTGGAGTGATAGTAAAAAAATATTGTTTTTTATGCATGATGAAACTATTCAACATCTATTCTTTGATTGTCATTATGCTAAATTTCTTTGGAGAGTTATCTATGTATCTTTTGGCATCAAAGCACCAACTAGTTTTTCTCATATAGGTGGAAATTGGTTGTTTGGTATTGATTCGAAAATTAAAAAAAATATTTCTTAGTAGGAACATCTGCGTTATGTTGGACTCTATGGCTAAGTAGAAATGATATGGTCTCTGATCAAACTCTATCTAAATTTTATATGCAGGTACTTTTCAGAGCAACATACTGGCTCCGGTTTTGGGTGCAACTACAAAAGTGTGACGAGGACAAGGAATACATCTCTCTTGCATGCCGGAATTTGGAGACTATGGTTATGCAAATTTTTGCCAACTTTGGATGGAGATTTACTAATAGGATTATTAGTTGAATAACTTGTTTATCTCCTTTTGTGTTTGGTGTCTCTTATTTTTGTCATCTTGTCATCTTTTGTTATCTATTTTTAAATATGGCCATATTTGAGCCATGAACTTTGTAATTAGTGGTTATAGCTTCGTTGAAGCAAAGGCCAGATTATACATTATCTAAAAAAAAATCTGCATTCATTGAATATGCTCATGCCTTCTCTCTGAGGGGTGTTTGGTGCCACCGACTCACATATGTGCACATCTATTGATGTAAGTGTGGTATATATTTGAATGTACTCTCTTGAAAGTAAACAGATCCATGCGGACATGACTAGTTGTCCTTGTGGAGTTGTCTTCGTTGTTTATACTCACAAATAGGGGTTGGCATATTTGACCGAAACTGAAAAACCAAACCAAACTAACCAAGGCTGAATATTTCGGTCATCACTTCTAACTAACTGAATTTAATTCAGGTAATTCGGTCATAGGTCCCAGGTAACCAAATTGACCAAACTAATTGACATTCTTATTTGCAAGCCTATTAAATATAATATTTAAACAATAATTTTAAGTTATAACTGCTACCTTGGTGACTTGGTGTTATATATTGTTTGTTGTTATCTTGTGATTCTTTTACAATCAAAACATGCCCTAAAATGGAGGAAGTGTTGCCTGTATTTATTTATCATTTCTGTGATTTTTGGACTCCTAAAATTGAACCGAAATGACCAAAACATAGTAGCTCGGTATTCATTATTTTGCAATGCATTTGGAATTCATTTTAGATGACCGAAATTTTCAAAACATCGAAAGACCAAACCAAAATTCTTGGTCTAACCGAATGCCCATCCCTACTCATAAAAGTTGGCATGACACATAGCGGCACTTTAGGTTGGTCCAAGAATGATTTTTAATAAGAAAAAACTAGAGGAATTGTTTGGCCAAATTAAAATGTCATGGGCAAAACTGAGCCCCAAGGGGAACATGAGAGGTGAAATTTGTTGTCGACACAGGAGAAGTACTAGTTGAGGGCCTTGAGGGGAAATACCATTGTCTTATTCTCGTTCCCACAACACTTTTTCCCGAAAGCCCAGAAATATGGATACCAAGGAGGAGTTTAGTACCAATGTATTAAGAAAAAGCAACGTGATCCTATCTAGAATTTTGGAAGATCGTAAGCACTTAGCTAGCTAGCTGTTGGCAGCTCCCTACCAACTAAGTTACACACCGTTCTCACATATACACATGTTGAAGCACCGTATAGAAGAAGTTGCTTTTATTCTCGTGGAAATTGATTTATCAGTTAAGTTCATATGTTTTTATATAGGACTCTAGCATGTAGTTACGACACTATCCAGTACAGTACATACAGATGTAACATGTTTGTTACCCAACTGCCAAATTATGCATCATACACTTTCTGTCTCACGCACACAGGATGACAAATTAGACATAGTGCCTTAATACATGTGCTTTGAAGTTTATCCTGGAGCAGGTAAGGGAAATTAACACAAGAAGGAGAAATTAAGAGAAGGAACACCACCATAAGTTGGTTAATTAGCACATTCGCTTTTGCCCTTCAGAAAACAGCAGCTTCACTTCTGAATCACAGCAACGGTGCAGGCCCTACTCACCAACTGATCGATTGATTCTACTTTGCAATCCTTTCAGTA